>PVJL010006671.1:0-88575 GCA_004026885.1 Lyroderma lyra | reverse complement strand
GGGGAGGGGGTGGGAGAGGAGGGGGGGAAGCTAAATATAAGGTGATGGAAAGAGAAGTCACATTAGGTGGTGAACTTATTATACATCAAGTTGACAATGCACTGTAGAATTATATGCCTGAAACCTATGTAATCCTTGCTAACAGATGTCACCCCAATAAGTCTAACAATAAAAACGAATTTAAAAAAAAAAAAAAAAAAGTTTATAGAGGCCATTATTATACATACCATCTGAAGAAAATAAGAATTATCCTAATTACATTGATAGGATTATGTTTCAGGCAGTTTTTTATTATTTCCAAAGCTATTCGACCTGATATGGGCGTGTCATACATGCTAGGTACCCATGTCCAGCACCATGCCTCCAGAATAGAAGGGTGTGCTTGGGGACACCACCACACAAAAACTCTTCCCTTCCAGAGCAGTTATCGACAGCAGAGCTGCTGCCCTGACTTCCAGCTTTTTTATAGCTTCTCCCTACATAGGCCTTCAGTTAGAACTTATAATGGCTCTTTTTTTAAAAAATTCAATTTTTTAAAAAACTGAAGTATGATTAATGTAAGATAAAATGCATACATCTCAAGTCTTCAGCTCAGTGAGTTTTGACAAATGCATATACTTGTGTATCCACATCTGAAAAAAGATACAGATTATTTTTTTACCCCAGAAAGTTCCCTCTTGCCTCTTTGCAAGAAATTTTCCCATCACCTATCCACAAAGCATCCCTTTTGTGATTTCTATGTAGTTTATTTGGGCTTGTTCTTGGACTTCATTTAAATGGAATTATACAAAAGATTTTACTTTGTGTCTTGCTTCCTTCTCCTAACATAATTTTGTGAGCTTCATGCATGTTGCATGTATCAGTAGTTTATTCTTTTTACTGCTGAGTATATTCTATCTTATGGACACACAACAGTTCGTTCAGTATCTCCTAACAAGTATTTGGGTTGATTCCAGTTGTGACTACTATGAATAAGACTACTCTGAACATTCTTGTATAGGTTTTCCTGTGCACATCTGCTTATATTTCCTCTGGGTAAATACTTAAGAGTGTAATTGCTACTGATAGGGTAGCTTCATATTTAAATTCATTACAAACTATTCAAAATTTTATAATACATATAGTAGTTCCATGGGGCACTTCCACTAGCAGTGTTTGGAGTGCAAGTTCAGCATTCTCCATTATTTTTCCATTTCTTTTCTCATGCAAGAAATTTTAGAGTGATAGATAATTCCAAGTGTTCAATCCATTAAATTAAAAAATAAAATGAATCTTAAAAGAAACCATAGTACAAATGTTTATCTCTCCCATCACATTCAGTGTCATTTAAATCAAATTTTTCTGGTCTATATAAATTGTCTTATGGGCATAAGTTAGAGTTTTATACAAGTCTCTATGTGTAGTGGAGTTTAACACTTATCCTGAGAGAACAAGACTTAATGCACCCCACAGAATTATCTACCCACTTATCCTTTCTGTTAACATAGTATTGGGAAAACAGTATAGTGAATGACATTTTATATTTCTTTTCTTTTAGCCATTTATTTTTTATTGTTAAATTTATTGGGGTGACATTGGTTAGCAAAAATTACATAGGTTCCAGATGTACAATCCTACAGAGCATCGTCTATGTGTTGCATCGTGTGTTCACCACCCAGAGTCAGTTCTCTTTCCATCACCATGTATTTGACTCCTCCTCCCTCCTCAACTACCTCCTTCCCGGCTTGCCTTCAGGTAACCACTGAACCATTGACTGTGTCCATGAGTTTTTATTTATATTTCATTCCTGGTACATTTGTAGTGCTACTTTTTTGTAGTCCCTCTCAAGACTCAGCAGATAAAGCTGTTTGATGTTTATAAATACAAAATATAAAAATTTCCTGGAGGTACTTTTCAGTATTTCACACTTCATATTAATTTACTTAGACTCTAAAAGATTTCATAGCTCACTTTACTTTTCTTTCTTAAATTCATAAATTCCAGTCACTTTTTATAAAATTTTCTTGTATGTCCTTTTTAATTTTAATATGAGCAGGAAAATGTACTTTATTATACAATCATTATATGTGTTTTTTTATTAAACTGTTGAATTAGAAATCAAGGACGAGATAATGAGAAGTATGGCTGAGTTTTTTTCTGCAATTATCAGGAAAAGTGATATCACATGCAAACACACACAAAATGTCCTTGTGAGAAAACGATGGCCATGTTTTTCAGTGATACTGCACTAAACCCATTATGATTTCACCCCATTTCAAGGTCTCAGGAATGATCTTGTAACCCAAGAGTAGTTGCCAATACAAACTATATATTATTTTAAAATGCTCTGTTTAAGCCTACATTGACTGTGCTATAAAATTAGATAACCTATTGGTGGAGTCTAAATTACAGAATCAAAATTACCATTATTTTATAGCCATAATTTTAGGAATATTTATCTTTAATGGTAATTAAGGAAAGTATTACTTTTCAAGCTAGTTGTCAACTGCAGGGAATAATGGTTACCCATTGATAATAACATTTGGATTATTTTGATCTAAGATGACATGTACACATAGGCACTTAGTTCAAGAGAGTTTCAAAATCTGTGTATTCTGGTTTAATATTTAAATGCCAAGAGCCTTGAATTTGTTACAGTGTCCGTGAGTTCTAAAGGAGAAAAAAGAAGTGACTATTTTATTCCCAAAATTGCCTGATATGTTTTGATGTAATAGACTTATATTGAAAAAAAAAGAGAGAGAACTTGTATACAGTGAATGACAAGGAAAATCCCCCCCCTTTTTTTGGATAAAATAATATAGTAGCAGGCCCAGTAAAAGGCAAAACAAAGGAAAAGAAAAAACTTTAAGTAGCTTAGTGAAAAGAGGAGGAGGGGAAGCTAAATATAAGGTGATGGAAAGAGAAGTCACATTAGGTGGTGAACTTATTACACAACAAGCTGACAATGCACTGTAGAATTGTATGCCTGAAACCTATGTCATCCTTGCTAACAGATGTCACCCCAATAAGTCTAACAATAAAAATGAATTTAAAAAAAAAAGAAAATAATACTCCTATAGTCTGATGTGACATCCACTAAGTGGCCTACTTCTTAAACCTAAGTAAGCATTCAGCCACTAAGACCATAGTACGCCATACTGACACCACTTTGTTCAGAAAGATGTAAGACAGGAGTCATTGCTCCTAGCAGAAGAAAGCAAATGGTATTGATTAGCTGGTCCACCCAACATTCTATGCAACACTCCACACTGCCCTTCAAAAGCTGTACTGTTTGACCCCTCACTTCCCTTCAACCCCAACCCCCAGCTGACAGCTCAAGTGGGAAGGACAAAGATTCACGTTGGGCAAGTTCAGAAGCCATCCTGGCTTAAAAGCTTTATATCAACAGGAACCAATATTCCTTTCATCAACCCCATAAACATTACTTGCAGGATTTCTATGAGAGATATGTTTGTATATGAATTACTGCACTCAGGCAAGCCCAAAATTATAGTTTCCAATCATGTATTCATAATTATCTCAGTCCAAATGCCATCTAACAACATAGGTTCATTTTTGCCATAAGCAATGGTGCTTAGCAACAGTTACCACATACCACTTCATCTAGTTATTAAGCAAACAGAGCTAGAAAGCTATCGAAAGGTCACATTTTCATGCAAAAAGGAAGGGGTTGTGCCAATCCATTGCCTACATCTGTTCTCATCCACAAACTGTGAAATCAAGTTAAATTTCTGATTTTTGATGTGGATATGGTATCATTCTCTCTGATTTTTTTTTCTAGAGTTGATGTACACAGTTGAACTTGCTGGAGGACTTGGTGCGATCCTTTTGCTGCTTGTTTGTTTGGTGACCATCTACAAGTGTTACAAAATAGAAATCATGCTCTTCTATAGGAACCACTTTGGGGCTGAGGAGCTGGATGGAGGTAAGATGACTTCCCTCTTTTAATGTCCTTTCTGAAAAGTCTTGTTTCCTGTCTTTGTTTTATTGAGGGGAAAGAAAAGTTACCTGCGTAACAGTTGACAGCAGCTCTTATAATCTTACAATGTTCAGTTTGTAAATTCATCTTTTATATAGCAGTGTACAGGTGATGCTTTGGAGTTGGTTGGTCTTTTCCTTTGAAAATGGTAAAGCAACATCTACACTTTACAGAGTCCTATTCCAAAGAGTACTTGCGACTTACAAATGCTGATTACAATGCTATCAGTGCATTCATTTTCTCTCACGTTGTAATCAGTACCAAAAGGCCTGCTTTACTTTCCTATAGGTAAGGAGTGTCTCTTTGAATTGTGTTCCTTAGCCTAGTAGTTGGAAGTGAATCTCATTTGTTTATTATTTAAACTGATCAGTTATAATAAAGTACCAAATATTTTAGAATTCATCCAGCAGTCTTTTGAATCCTATTTATTTAGCTATTTTTAGACAAGCTAATTTTTATTCCAAGTGTGGACCAACATATAAGAAAGTTCACAAGCACATTGTCTTCATAATAACACATCTAATAGTTTTACTGAAATTGGACAAGTAAATATTGTTTTCATAGCAATAGTAATTATTATTTGCCTCTAGTCAGTCATGAATATGTGTACAATCTAAGATGAATTTGGGGTCCTAAAATTTGGGCTTCTTAAACCACCCATTAGAGGACTTCAGTTTTTTTCCTTTTGCTCATTTGAAAGTGATTCACATATAAGATAAACTTGCAATATAAGAAGCATATGCAAACCTTCAATAAATAGTGCAAATGATAAAGGTTTCTTGATTATACTTATAAACTTTTTTTTCATTGATTGTCAGTTTTGCACTAAATGGTACTAAGGAAAATAAAGCAATTGTCCATGTTACCACATTTTCAGGGTCCTCTGGAATAAATCCACATGAAGAACTGTATATAGATGGTCAGACTTGTGTAACCTTCCCTTCCTATTAGGGTAAAGTTTGTGTTTCAACAAAACTGTTTTTTTGTTTTGTTTTGTTTTCATTTTTAACTGCTGGTTTGCCCATTTCTTCTTTGTTCCTAACTTGCTTGCCTGTTCATACAAGTTATTAATTTTTTTGCCACTGCCTCAAAGAGATATGAGAAAATTGTCAATGTCTGAGCTGTTGTTGAATGATGGGCACCAAGCAATGTGCTAGGCATTCTTAAAATCATTCTTGCTAAACCGCAAAAAATTCTGAGGTCAATGTGACAATCTCCATTTTACTGATAAGGCAACTGAGGCTCCCAGAGGTTAAATAACTTACTAAAGAAGATAACACAAGCATTACTGTACATGGCCAAGATGGGATTTGAAAACAGGTGTATTTCCGAAGTCTTTATTATATAGAACACTAAATCCCTATTATTTTTAACTTTTTAAAAAATTAGTTTGGTCAGTGTAATCTACAGATCTGCTATTGTTTGCACACATAGCACAGCAGAAGATACTTTAAAAAGCAGATTACCCAAATAAGTCTCACTTTATCTATCAACTCTACTTTAAATGTTTATTTTGTATTCTGAATGACATGAATGATTTTACCCAAACTATCAATTTGCAGTGCAGTTTTTATTTGTCATGTTCTGAATGGTAGAAAATTCTGAATAGTTTAGATGCCTCTGAACCTTAATCACATTCCCTTGGGTCCTTCTACACATGCTGTTATGGTCAAATAGTTACCTACCCTCTTACAGTGGTCGAGAATTTCTCTGACATCATCAAATCCCCATTCTACCTAGTTTTCCCTCAAGTCCTTTCATCTTTGGAGACCTCAGTCTTCTCAAATTCTTGAGTTGGCTTTAAAAAATATAATTCAAAAGTCAAAGCTGAGCAGTGTGTTCTTTATCTTGACCATCTTATTACCTCCCCCTGAATGGGGGATACATAAATTACTATGGGAAGTATGTAAAGGCAAAGAGTGTGAAGAACAGGAAAAGGAAGTTAACTAATATTTTGAAGTAATGTCTTACTATGATGATATGATAATAACACATTCTTCGACCATTTATTGAATATTGATCAAATAACAAATGCTATATGTTGACTACTTTATTGGTACTCAACGAATCACACAACCAGAAGTACAGAATTTAAACCAAGGTCTAAATGACTCCAAATATCAACAATTCATAGCTATTGTATCAGACTGGGAGATGACATTTACAATTAGAGACACATTCAGCCAGTTCCTTTTAAGCCATTACAATAGGCATTACCTGACTATATCAGTTCTATATCAGAAGGATTCTATTTCTCCAAGATAGAACATATTGCTGCTTTGCTCTCTTGGTTTGCTCACATCACTCCTTGTCCCCCCCTCTACATAACCTTAGATTTCATTGTTGCCCCTGGACTCAGGCCTTAGCACTTCTCCTCTAATTTTGCAACACCCACCTTTCTGGATCACATTTACAACCTTATCTTCAGTGGCCTTCATGCACAAATAACTCTTAAATCTAAATGTCCTTCTCCCAGTTCTCTTGTTTTAGTATCTTTTTTTATTCTACTAACCTATTGGTTATTTTCACCATGATAGGTCCCAAACTTATTTCTTGTCATCCTCCATTTTATGAGCTGTGAAAAAAATATGGTGAATGTTTAAATTAAAAAAAATTATTTCAGTAAAAGATACATTGCCATGAATCCCCCTCAAAATACTCCCTCTCACTTCGAACACACTTGTCCCATCGTTCTTGCCACTTGCTGAAGCAGTTCTGGAAGTCTTCTTCTGTGAGTGTCTTTAGTTGCACTGTCATGGCTGCCTCCATGTCCTGAATCGATTCAGGTCACACATCGCTTCTGGTACGGCAACTTCTGTCAAATAAAAACATTACGGTGTGTCCTCATTCACCTTATTTACTTGATCTGGCACTGTGAGACTTCTGGGTCTACCCTAAAGTCAAAATGACCATGAAAGGCAAACATTTTAAATTGATTCTGGACATCAAGGCAACCATGACAGTGCAACTAAAGACACTCATGAAAGAGGACTTCCAGAACTGCTTCAGAAAGTGGCAAGAATGATGGGATAAGTGTGTTCAAAGTGAGGGGGAGTATTTTGAGGGGGATTCACGGCAATGTGTCTTTTTCTGTAATACATTTTTTATTTAAATATTCACCATATTTTTATCACACGTTGTACATCTCAAATTTTTGTATCATCTTCTACCTCATTTGCTTCACTTTCTCCTCATCTGCCAATTCCAATTAATCATCATGACCAGTTAATTGTATCACTTGAAAATAGACTTTTCCTTCACTCTTCATTGCAACTACCTTGTCCAAGCCTCCTAAACTGCCCCCTTGGCTTTCATTCTCTACCCCTTCATTTTATCCTTTACATTTGGCCAAACTTCTCTATCTAAGTACAAATTTACTGTGCTTCTTTTTTTTAAAAAGCATAGCTCTATGTTGCCAGCGAAAGCAGAGAGATTTCTTAGCTCAGAAAACAATTGCTGTCACAGAGTGACCCAACTTCTATTTGCATCCTCACCACCCCCATGAAATCTGACCGTGCAGAGTTCCAATTAGAATGGTAGGCTGTTGAGAACTGAACCAAGACAAACCACTCATGTATAATTCTCAGGTCTTTTTTGGTAAATAATGTAAATATAATGGTCAGGCATAGGGGAAGGTTAGGTGCTCGCCCACTACCTTGATTCTGTAACATAATGAAAGAGATTTTGGACAAATTCTGTTGGATATACATTTATTAACAAACAAGCATGCAACCCATCCTATAAACTTTAAGATGTTCTAATTCTCTGTTATGTATGTGTGTGTGTGTGTGTGTACACTGTGTGTGTGTGTGTGTGTGTGTGTGTATGTATGTTCCCAAAAAACCTTTCAAGAAAGTTTTCCCTGAGGCAAATGTGATCATATTCCAGTGGCAGGATTAAGCTAATCATCTAATGATATCTAAGATTATTCTTCATAGGACACAGAATATAAATTCTAACCCCCTACCCATTTTTAGTTCTTATGACTGGACTAAAAATAAAATAATAAAATTGACACAAGACTAGATCATTAGTTCCCAAGTGATGGTACACATACTCCATGGATCTACAAAAACAAAAACAAACAAACAAATAAAAACAAGTAAAGTTAAAAAATGCAAAACGTTAGTTATAGAACAATAAATACTAAGTTTGAATCAGTGCTCATGCATACACTTCAAAATTAGATTACATTAGCAAATGATGATTGGTGAGGGCGTGGCTATGAACCCTTCCCCCAAACCGCTCTCCTACCAATCACTACACACAGTTTCAGAACAATCCATTCACAATGTTTCTAGAACTTCCCCAAACATATAAATACATACATAGCCAGGCCATTTGATCAATTTTGTTATTGACTGATAAAAGGAAGTGCACTGTCTTTAATCGTGATTCTTTTCAAGTAGTTTTCTCATTTAATGTTTAAATATTTGATCATCATTATCAATATTTAACTGTTATGAATATTGTAAAATTAAATCTGTAGTTTGTACTTTCAGTGTAGTAATTTTCCTTTCCTAACATATTACCTCACTTCTACTACCTTACATTAAGACTGGCACTGAACGAGTATCAGTATTTAAAAGTAACTGTTTTAAAAACAAAGGGGTATAATTTATAGAAATGAGTTTAAAAGGGGTACACAAGTGGAAAAAGGTTGGGAACCACTGGACTAGGTTAAAGGACAAAAGCCAATTTAATAGTGTGCACAGGAGAATCATAATATGATGTTCAGATCACAAATTGAGACTCAAATATGATTTAAATAGGCAACTTTTATACTTTTTAGACAAATAATAAATTTGTGGGGACAAAAAGGAGAAAATAGCAGACAGCAGCTCTCCTGCATGATGATGATATTGGTAGATATCAGTAAGGTACTGTGTAAGTTTTCATTAGGGAATAACATTATTAATAGTACAGTCATAAGGCTTCATTTTGTGGGGAGGATCTAGAGCTAGACAAGTGGCTCTATAGTTGTTTTTCTCAGAGTACAAACTGTTTTGTTTTTGTTTTTATTTTTGTTTCTCTCTCTTTGCCTATGGGGTAGGAAGGGCATGCTAACTCATAATGATGGTAGAGAAAACTTAAAAGAACACTGTAATTGCTAATATGATTCCTATTTTCAAGATGAAGAAAGGGATCTCTAGTTCTACTTTGGGAGTTATTACAGGTATTAGCAAAATGAGTTAGAGCAATCTTGTGATCTCCACCACCAACCCTTGGGAAATATGAACATCTGTTCCATTTTAAACATATGAAACAAATTGGTATCTATGCAATCTTAAGTCACAGAATATATTTTTATTTCTTCAATTGCAATATTACTATTAATTGTTTCAGGAATTATTGTCCTGATGTCCATCAGTGAAACACATTATTTACTTCTGAAATCATTTAGAAATCCGATACGGTTTTGTTTCTCTTTTTGTTTGGGTATTGTTTTTTGTTTTGTTTTGTTTTGTATTGTTTTGGTGGTGGTGGTGGTGATTAGATAATTTGCATTCAAATGAACAGTCTGGAATGTGTTTTTGAGTTCCAGGAGAGACGTGTAGTTGTTTCTAGTATACAACTTGTCTTGTTGTAAGCTATTAAGTGGTAGGAATCAAGCTTTCTTGTCCCAAATTCTGTGCTCCCTATATACCACTCTGCTAACTCTTACCCTCTTAAGACTTCTAACTTCTATACTGCCCAAAGACCTTGGAAGGATGCAAAGGAAGGAAATTAATGTCTACTGAACACCTCCTTTGGGAAAAAATTTTGCCATATGATGGGGACTTGTTTAATCCTAAACAACTTTAGGAAGGTGCTATTTTATAGATCAGGAACAATAGTCTCAATTGAGTAAAAAAAAATTAGTGACAGTCAAAATTTAAGCTCATCTTTTTTTTCATTATATCACACCATACATATTTAAATTAGTGCCACATATCAGTGTTAGAGACTCTATGGATTTTAATAATCCAGAAAAATACCAAATAACAAAGCATATAAACTAGAACAATATTGTAAAAATTTCAAAGTGTAAACCTCAATCAGCTTTTTTTAAAATATAATTGCCAGACATTGCTCTGAAAAAACTGAAAAGTAAAATTTATTAAAAGAATGACATTCAATAAATAAAAATAGTAATATCATATACCTAATGATTTTTACTCAAAGATAGATCATTTATTTCTACAGAGTTTTTTATTGAAAAAATTTATGTTGGAAATACAAGAAAGCACATGAAGGCAAATCTGGGACACAACAAACAAATGTGGCTTAAATTTTTTTGAAAACTTTTATTTATTTAAATTATATCAGTGCTAATTTTAATAATGACATGTTTCTGTGCTAATATGTGATGTGCAAATGTGGAAAACTGCCTTCTAAAATGAAAACCATAATTCATTGTTGAGCCCTCCTCCTGTCTCCTTTTGGTAATCCATTTACTGAATGACAGCCTCTGTCACAAGTCATTTTCATGTAGGTGACTTATAAATATTTGAGAATAAAAAAATGGCCAGCTACCAATAACATCTGACAATTATTCAATAGATATTTAAAGGTTAAAATCTCTCAAAGAGCGGAATGTCAATCTCAAGCCATTTGTATTCAGTAAATCTCTTTCCTAACCCAGATCCAATATAGCTACCACCATCATCTTGAGAAAGGAGTCTTAAATCTACATTTTCCAAAAAGTGTTGTTCTAAAAAATTTATGGATCCTCTGGCTTCTTAGTCCTCCTAAAGAACATTGACTAATATCGTCTCATATGTCAAAGAGAAAAATAATTATTTATCATTTTTCAAAACTTTTTCATTCCTGATACACAGTTCCATATTTTGCTTCATCAAGATATTTTACTAATGATATTTTAAACTCATATTTTTATTTCTTAACTCTCCAGAGTCCAAAGTTCTTTTTCCCTTCAAATATTTTTCTATAAAAAATATAGTATTAATAGTTAATTCAGTCAATTGATGGAGAAAATTCTACTGGACCAGCTGTTTGACTTCAAATAGCAAAGCAACTGGTTGATTGATTGGTACAACTTACCTTCAATCGAATACAAAACTCTACACCAGGGGTGTTCAACCTTTTGGCTTCCCTAGGCCACATTGAGAGAATTGCCTTGAGCCACACATAAAATACACTGATACTAATGATAGCTGATGAGCTAAAAAAAAGGATGCAAAAAAAATCTCATGTTTTAAGAATTTGTGCTGGTCCACATTCAAAGCCATCCTGGATCACAGGTTGGACATGCCTACCTACACTTTTACTTTGCTGCCTCCACCCCACATTTTATGCTATTGCTGTCATACCTTACATCTTTTTATATTGTGTATTCACAAATAAATTACTGCAGCAACAGGTACTTTTAATATTATTTTTGAATGTTTATACTAGAGATAAAAGTAACTTACACAGTATTAAGGTATTTTGAATTTGACTATATGTTTACCTTTACCATTAAATTTTATATTTTTATGTGTTTCATGTTGTTACTTAATGTTCTTTCATTTTAACTTAAAGAACTTCTAGCATTTTTTTTTAAGACCAGTCTAGTGGTGATGAACTCCCTAGCTTTTGTTTGTCTGGGAATGTGTTTATCTTTCCCTCATGTGTGAAGGACACTTCTGAGTATAATATTCTTGGTTGGATTTTTTTACATTTTATTTTACTGCTTTGAATATTTCATCCCATTCACTCCCAGTCTGCAAGGTTTTTACAGAGAAATCTACCAATAGCTTTATAGAGGGGGGGTCCCTTGTATGTGATGAGTCATTTTTCTCTTACTGCTTTCAAAATTCTCTCTTTGTCTTTGACTATTAGCATTTTGATTATTAAGTGTCTCAGAGTAATCTTTACTTTGACCTTGCTTTGGGTCCTTTGAGCTTCCTGTACACTGTATGTGGATGTCCATCTTTCTCACAAGACTTAGGATTTTTTCAACTGTTGTTTCTTCAAATAAGCTCTCTGCTACCTCTCTCTCTCTCTCTTCTTTCTCTGATACCCCCATGATGTGAATATTAGTTTGCTTGATGCTATCCACAATTTACATAGGCTTTCTTCACTCTTTTTGTTTTTATTTTTATTCCTTTGTCTAATTTCAAATGATATATCTTTAAGTTCTCTGTTTTTTCCACATGGCCAAGATTCTTTTTGAAACTGTCTAATGAATTTTTTAGTTCTGTCATTCTGTTCTGCTCTAGTAATTCTATTTGGTTCTTTTTAATTTTATTTCTTTATTAAACTTCTCATTTTGTTCATATATTGCTATCCTGATTTTGTTAAATAATCTCTCTGGTTTTGGTTTGGTTTTTTGTTTTCACTTCATTGGGTTTCTTTAAGATGATTAATTTAAATTCTTTGTCAGGCAAATTGTAGGTCTCCATTTTTGGGGGGTTGGTTACTAGAGCTTTATTAGTTTTCTGTGGTAGTGTCATAGTTGCCTGATTCTTCTTTATCCATGTACCTTTGCACTAGTGTCTGTGCATTTGAAGAAGCAGACTCTTACCTACTCTTTGCAGACTAACTTCAGCAGGTGAACATCTCCTCTCTTTCCCAAACCAATGGGATTGCCTCTAGAATCACAATCATGCTGGGTTGGAGCCAGTTTTGAGGCTGTTGCTTGGTCAGCAGTAAGGTCCATGGTTAGAAGGCTTATTACCAGGGCTTCAGTCAGGCAAGGATAACTGTCTTGTCACTGAGCTGGTAGGACTGATTCTAAGTATCTTGTTCAGTAGGCTAGCACTTGGCCAAGAATCCACCTCAGGGTCAAGAGTTGGGTCCTTAGTCAGCAGGCCTGTTATCTGGTGTGTGGACAGATATGGTTACCAGCAAGTCCCTACAAGGGCTCCTACGTGCTCCCTGGATGCATCCCTGGGTGGGCAGGACTAGCTCTGGAACATGGCTGAGAGAACACATCCAAGGGATGACTTATTTGGCCATCTTGCTTGCATCGCTCCTGTTTTTCATCTTTTTTGTGTGTGGGACGTGACAGTCCGGATCTCTTGAAATTCATGGAAAGAATAAATCAGTGACTTATATTTGAGTTTATGAAGACTATTACAAAGAGTGTGAACACCAGCTCTTTTCTATCTCTGCAGTGAGCAGAATTATAATTGAAGTTTTAAATTACAGAAAACAAAATTTAGGGAATAAAGAATAAAAATATACTCTTATACCACTATGTTATCACTATTTTTAAGCAGTTTATAAAGTTAGGTTGACTTGAAAAGATCACAGACTTACCCTTTAATAGGATTAACATAATTTTATTTTTTCTATGGTTATAAAAATGTCAAAGATTCTCCAGTCACATGAAGCTCATACACATTAAGATTAGTGAATATATGTTCTTACAGATATTTTTAAAAATCTAATAGATTTTACCCAAGATTCATATTCAGCTGGTAATTAGGGCAAAGGAAGGCACCTTAGAATTCATATAAGTTTTGAGTCAGAAAACATTGCTGAATTTAACATAGTATCTGGCATGGTGTTTGCAGTCTGATAACTTTCAAATCAGGAGTTTGCTTCCAGTGATGAGTAAATGCCTAGCTCATATTATTGCAGTGACATTGACTCTGGGGAAAGAGAGGAATTAGATAACAATCAGCATCTCATTAATTTGAGCATGCTGCTGCAGATGCTCACAAGACCCTTTTTAGCCACATTTACCACCAGGATAATCTGCATGTGAGCAGTTTCTTTTTATCTGAGAATGTTAGCTTAAATACTATAAATTCATCCAAATGACATAAAGAGATAGAGAACTTACTGAGGCCATAGCACCAATTCCCGAGATTCATTTAAGCTTAATATGGTTACCTCATGTATTACTCTATCCCCTTTTTGATGAAAGAGTGAATTTCTAGCTATTTTATTGAGAGCACATGCCTTGTAAGTATAAGGACCAACTAACATGAAGCTGAAGCTAGAGTTTTGTGGTTCTCTGGTCAATGACATGGCTGCTGACTACAGTTACTTGATGTTTTTGAGACTTCTAGATGCCTGTACCCTGCCCTAGAGGAGTTACTCAAAGTATGGTTCCTGGACCAGCAGCAACGTTCCTAAGATCTTGCTATAAATACCAATTCTTGGGACCCATTCTAGACCTACTGAATGAAAAACTCTAGAGGTGGGACCCAGGAGTATATTTTAATAAGCTTTCTAAGTTGTTGTCATGTACACTTAAGTCTGAAAATCACTTTTCCGGAGGAGTTTAGAGGGTTTCTAAGGCCTTCCCTTGTGTCACAGTGAGAAACTACAGTTCAAGTCTATTCTAAAGGGGAATTGCTAAACTCAGACCCCACAGTTCCCAGTATTTACTTGCAGGATCCATGCAGGAAGTACAGAGTGTGTACCACCAAAGCCTTCTTTCTCGTGAAATGGTTCAGGTCTTAAGAAAACCTCTATACTGGCTATAAAATATATGCTGATACCCAAATGAAAGGCCATTTAATCAACTGATAAGTTGGAGCATCTACTAAGCTCTAGTCACATATCTGAGTCAAGGATCTTTTTAGTCAAAGAAAGAAGATAGATGTGAGCACAATAATATATTACACGGGAAGAGAGATCACCTCCAACTCAGAGATACAGACTCAAATTCAAAGGAAACAAACTCTATATTTAACTACTGGTTTTCTGACAGTAGATACCCACAAATATTTTTCAAGCTACTATAAACATAATCAGTGGTGAGGTTTTGAAAAGATAAATTTTGTGACTCTATATAGAATGGGCCAGAAGGAGAAGGAAACAGAGAAGGAAGACCCACTAAAATATAATTATAACTGAGAAGTGAGTACAGCCTGACCTAGGATGGAAATAGAATCCAAAAGTTTTTTACCAAAGAATGACTATGAGATTGTTGGAAAGAAAAGGAATAAGTGGGACATACATATGAAGTTTAGAGACTAAAGAGTAAGATTGTTATATTATTAAAATTAAAATGAAATAAAAGGTGAAGAGCAAAGCTCAAATGAGTAGCTTGTTATTTTGTAAGCATCTGGAATGGAAGTGCATGCTGAACATTCAAATGATGGAGTCCAAGTTATAAGTAGAAATGGAATACTATTGGTAGTTCATAAAGAAATATGGGTTTGGACATTGAAATTAAGGAGACAGTTACAAATAAGTGATCGTTGATGTTGTGAGAAGAAAGGAGACTTTTAAGGGAAAGTAGGCTGAGAGAAAAATGAAGCAAGCTATAGAAAACATCTTGAGAAATGACAGCATTTATGAGTTGAAAGACACATCCATGAAAGAGGCAAAGGAATCAGAAACAGAGAGTGTCATGTAAGTGAAAGTGGTATCTAGGTAGAATTTACCAGTATTCATAGATCAGTTATTTACCTTCTTCTGAATCATAAGTACTCTGTTCTTATATTGATCTTACATTGTGTTTATATCGATCTGATTTTCATATATTTTTAAGCCTAGATAAAACAAAGGGCAAAAGATGAGGATCTAGTCATTACACACCCAGATTTAGGTAAACTTCAAAACTTTGTAGAACTTTGTGCCAAACTGGAAGACAACTTCCAAGAAAGAAAATAATATATGCATGAAATTATCCTACAATCTACAGTCCTGCTTTAGGAGTTCTTCCTTTGGCCCATGACCCTTTGTACTTTTAACAACACAGTTATCCCCTAGAAATGGACTGTAGACTTGTCTACATCTACTACAATGGAAGCTACTGACCAATAATGTAAAGTAAGTTTTAGTTCTTGTTGGTATGACATGTGAATATTCAATGAATGGACATTTTAATTAAATAATAACTGGTATTACATAATAGCTTAATTATGTGCTTTTTTCTGTGATTTCTTATTCACCTAAAGTTTTTACATCAAGAAAATGGTACCACTATATACAAGTATGTGGATAGACATGCTATAGCAAATATAATTATTATTTTTGGTGGAAATTTAATTCTTTAATAATATGTGAAAACACATATTGGATGAAAAATAAAGAAAATACCAAATATCAAAATATGACACATTTAGGATGATTCCTATTTTCTTTTTTTTCTTGCCTGAAATTTACTTTTTTTAAATTTAATCTTCCATAACTGAAAGTTTTCTTCCAAGGATCCATGAGTGGAGTTGTTAGCTTCTTATATACCTGTGTTAACTTTAGGTCTAATAAATAGTTTTCTAAGTTTACCCTAATTCATTATAATAATAGAATGATTTCTAGATGATTCAAGATGATCAGACTACTAAAATGAGCACATAACATATGGATCTCTGGAAATGAGATTTAATGTCCCTGAAGCCAAAAGGAGTGTGTGAAAGCCACTCAGCAACAGTCAAGGATGTTCCTCTATCTTTCATGTTTTATACCTCAGAGGTTTTAAATTTTCTATGCTAAATACAAAGTTAATTTCATTCTGAAATTTAAGAGTATTTCAATTCAACTTGGTCTAATAATTGAGTAATATACTGACAATCATCAGGGAAGTACAAAAGAGAGCTAAGAATATTGATATTGGTAGACTCAGCATGATGACAGTATTTAGAACTGAGGTGAATTATGAATTCTGATATCACACTCTGAAAAGGAAATTAATGAATGAGAGACTCTACAGAAGATAAATGACTTCTTGTTCTTAGAAACAACAAATGAGGCGTTTGGGATGCTTATGTTAAAAAACTAAGATAAAGATGACCATGATAGTGTTCATCAAACATTTGAAGAGTTTTCATGTAAAAAGGGGGAAGAATGAGGAAAGAAACAGATTTTAGAATTAAGTTTCATTCCTTTATATTGTAATCTTCAATTCTTATGGTCAAAATGATTAACAGGGTAAAAAATAATTTGGCAGTATTTTACGTGTAAGATAAATGGAGATCAGTAAAGCAATTTGTTTTTCTATAATTCAGTGTAATAATACCTTCAGTCCCAAAATCCAAGATCCAACTTCCCGTAAAAAATTAATTTTTCCAAGTTTGGTTTTATTCCCCCCCCCCAACAGAAAATCAGCACAGTGCACACATTCTAGAAAACATTTCTCCATGGTTCAAGGCAGGTGCAATTTTCTCTCTCTCTCTCTTTTTTAAACAGGCTAAAATGACTAAAGGCAGGATTAATTGACTATACAGTTAATTTGGAGTAAGCACATCTATACAAATATGTGGCTCTTATAAACAGTCAAAAATGCTGAAAATGAACATTTTCTTGCTCTTTTCATTGATTTTTCTCTAACTGCCTTCACAACAATGAAATGAAAATGTGACCACTTACATCTCCAAATTAGTGCCAGAATATTGGGCATTATTGAATTCTTAAAAACTAATGAAGGCTTCTTTCCTTTGGTCTCCCAGAAGTGGATCATTTGGAGATATTTATGAAAAGAGGTGAATATTTTCATGTCCTGTTGTTTTCTTTGTAAAGTAGTGACCTCAGTTTTACTCTGTAATGTTTTTGACAGACAATAAAGATTATGATGCATACTTATCATACACCAAAGTGGATCCTGACCAGTGGAATCAAGAGACTGGGGAAGAAGAACGCTTTGCTCTTGAAATCCTACCTGATATGCTTGAAAAACACTATGGATATAAACTGTTTATACCAGATAGAGATTTAATCCCAACTGGAAGTAAGTTAATGTTTTTAGTTGAGAGTGTGCATATTCTTGTGTCTATTTGTTTAGTCATCATTTCTTAGCCAAATTTTAAATTTTGGTTCTTTCGTTCAAAAATTGTATCTGTCAGATTCTCAAAGCATGAATGTCATTATGTGTTCATGTGAAACTTAATTTTTGATACCTCTGAGGATCTACTTCCACTATTTTATAAAGCATCTCATTTTATTAACCTTGACATTTAAAGAAACCAAATGAGAGATTTATGCCTGGAAAAAATATTTTTAACATTAAAAGGAGCAAAACCTATATTCTCTATGCAAAGTAATCATTGGCTATTTTCATCTTCTCAAGACATTATCAACAAACACCAATTCTCGTTTAATGTGTGAGAGAGAATCTACCCATGCTTTCTGGACAACATGTTCAATTTATCCATTCTGATCATATCTTTTCTCTTTTGTAGCATACATTGAAGATGTAGCAAGGTGTGTAGATCAAAGCAAGAGGCTGATTATTGTCATGACCCCAAATTATGTAGTCAGAAGGGGCTGGAGCATCTTTGAGCTGGAGACCAGACTTCGAAATATGCTTGTGACTGGAGAAATTAAAGTGATACTAATTGAATGCAGTGAGCTACGAGGAATTATGAACTACCAGGAAGTGGAGGCCCTCAAGCACACCATCAAGCTCCTGACGGTTATTAAATGGCATGGACCAAAATGCAACAAGTTGAACTCTAAGTTCTGGAAACGTTTACAATATGAAATGCCTTTTAAGCGGATAGAACCCATTACACATGAGCAGGCTTTAGATGTTAGTGAGCAGGGGCCTTTCGGGGAGCTGCAGACTGTCTCGGCCATTTCTATGGCTGCAGCCACCTCCACAGCTCTAGCCACTGCCCATCCAGATCTCCGTTCCACCTTTCACAACACGTACCATTCACAAATGCGTCAGAAACACTACTACCGAAGCTATGAGTATGACGTACCTCCTACCGGCACCCTGCCTCTTACCTCCATAGGAAATCAGCATACCTACTGTAACATCCCTATGACACTCATCAATGGGCAGCGGCCACAGACAAAATCTAGCAGGGAGCAGAATCCAGATGAGGCCCACACAAACAGTGCCATCCTGCCGCTGTTGCCAAGGGAGACCAGTATATCCAGTGTGATTTGGTGACAGAAAAGCAAGGGACACCCCGTCCCGGGAGCTTGAGTAGAGTCTGCAGTCCAGTGCCTGGAACTAAATCCTCGACTGCTGCTGTTAAAAACATGCATTACAATCTCTAGAACACGAGGAAAAACAGGGTCTTGTACATACGTTTTTTGCAATTTCTTTGTAGCATCAGTGTTCCTGTTTTACCATGTCTCTCTTATCCATTACATTTTTTTTACTTTATTTTATATGTCATGGGAATTTGTAAATTTACATTTTTTTAAAGAAGAGACTTATGTATAGATAGCATACCCTTTTTTGCTTCATTAGTTTAGTCTTAGAATGGGTTTTATTTCCTTTTCTTGATTTTGTTTTGCTTTTAACATTTCCTTGGGGTGCTTGGACAAATCTATCCAATGGGACAAGGAGCACTGGATCCTTTCTTGGGTTCTGCCTAGGATCAGCAAGGCCACATGGGCCTTCAGAGAGCAGTGCGACGAATGCCAGCATTGCCATTTGGGAAAAAATAAAAAGATGAAAAGAACACTTGTTCATAGGAGGGCCCCGCCAATCAGAGCCCTTAATCTCTTCCTTGTCCCACCTCATTCCCCATCTCTACCCTTCTAATGGCGGCATGATGTGTAAACATTGAGGAGGGGTGGGGGTGGGTCTTACTGTCTTAACATTTAATTCACTGCTCGTCAGAATACACTCCAGACCCAAAAGTGTGCTAGTCACTTGACAGTGGCTACTACAGATTGCTAAGAAGAGAAGATCAAGGGTGTGAAAATGGGGGAGAGAGTGTTGTTTCCGTTTTTTAAATGAGTTGATGTACACTTATATAAATATATAAATATATATATATATAAACACACAACAAAACAAAAGAAACAAAAAAAAAGAAAAAAAGAAAAAATACAAAAAAATCAAGCCCTATATTTGATCACTTCCTGGAAAGGCATGAATGTGTTTGTGGCTGTTTTTGTTTAATATTCTACTTCCTCTTTTCTCTATATATTTTTCTGCAAATGAGATTATGTGCAAATATCAGGCAAGTTAATTCAAAAGAGTGAATCAACACAAGTCAAAATGAAATTTACACTGAAGGCTTCCAAACCAAAGGGAAGGACAGGATGTGTCATTAAATATGTTTTGTCACCTTGTATTATACAAAATGTTATTTTCTAAAGAATCAGAACAAATCTGTGACATGTACTATGGGGTCTCTTTGTATTTAAATGTTAATTCACTATATTTCATTTTCAATGCTACATCAGAATCGAGTGTTTGGTTTCAGTTGTGAACATAAACAACACTTATTAATATCAAAGTGTTTAAATAAGAACTCAGGAGGTCAAACCTATAGAAATCAGTATTTTCAAAATAAATATTATTTACACAAAATAGTTTTTAAATTAGGTGAGAAAGTGTTTAAAATAATTAATTTTACTGTATAAAGAATTTGTTTTATTTTAACTGTATAATTGTATCTTTCAGAAACAAAGCTGATGCTCCCAGGAAATTCATCCCTACCATCTAGCTTTATGTTTGAAATCAGTGACCTAAACTGCTAATACATGTTTATGTTGAAGATAATGCAAAATTAGTCGTAAAGGAACTTGAAGAGGGCAGACTTATTAAATGGAAATATTACCTAAGTAGCTTTTAGTTTAAAAAAATCAGTGTGATAAAAAAGCTGGTAATAGAACTTACACATTACTTTAGTGATTCTTGTTGGAACATCCATTCCAGTCATTGTCTGTGGGCTCGTGTAGTGACTACTGTATGTTTGGTTTATTGCTACCACCATATAATAAGAAAACAATTCTACAATTTTGGTCACAATACTAAGGTATGAGTTGGCCACGAAAAAGTGTCAACTTCAACAGAGTTCATTGGGGAAGTAAAATTGAATTGCAAATGTACAAGAGATGAATATAAGAATTTTGTTACAATGCAAAGGTCTTGGTATTTGTGTGACAAGGTAAAGGAGCCTTGGGATGTGCATTGATTTTTATTTGCTTAAAAAACTGTTGATTTCCCTGACAACTCACCTGGGTCCTTCTCTACAATCTGTTCTTTATTCCCGTGCTCCCCTTGGACCTGTGTCACTTTTTCACAGACCAGAACTGAAGCTGCAAGGACATATAAACTTTAAGGTCAGCTTTGCGCATTGGGTTATTTTCAGAATCCAAGAAGGTCATTCTTTTCTTTGTACTATGGACACCTGTCAGGGACTGGTGGCAGTGATCCTCATTGGACTGGATTCCAGACTCCCCCAGTGTTCAGAAAATTGTAAACATGGCAATGGCCTGATTTATTTCTTTGTTGTTGTTGTTGTTGGATTTTTTTTACATTTTTTAAGTGCACGATGGAAGTGTGGAATAAATGTAGAGGAAATTATTAGACCACAGTCATATTTTAGGCATTCATAGGTGTTAATTTAGCTGTCTTGGGGAGTACATTTTTTGTTCTATTTTTAGTGTAGATTTAAGCACTTTGAATAGCATGATTCAGGGATTGATGGGTAATATTTAATATTATCACAACTTAAGAAACATTTTTTTCCTCTAATGCTTTGTCATATTTTTTAAAAATTGAAATAAATGGAGAAGAAGCTATCTATGGCTTTAGAAACATTCCTCCCAACCATTCCTTATTCAGCTCCATGTGGGAACAAATGAAGGAAACTGTCATGTGTTCGTGTGCTCTATGTTTAACAAAAGTTATGTTAGAACTCACAATTAAAAGAGAAGCAAATGTCTTTTCCCTAGTGCTTAGGTTTCATCCTTCTCTTTTTTCAGTGGGGGTTCTGGGGGATAATAACATTCTAGTTGTGAAGACACAGTTGAAAGTGTGACTATGTTAGCCAAGCCGAGAGAGAGAATGGGCTTCTGGATTTGGATATATGTGATGATTGGTGTTGCCTGTTTTTTATCCATCACTGCTCAGGCTCTGAGTGACACATTATGGATTCAAGGGTTCACCTGGTTCTTTAATGTAGCCTCTACTTGCTGCCTAAGAGCTTTCTAACCTTTATACTGGTGCTCAAATCTTTGATTATTTAATTTGTAATCCATCCCTTAGGTCTCCTATGGGCAGAGAAGAAATTCGTATTTCATGAAGCCAGCTAATTTAAATTTAGATCAATTCTATGAAATAAATCCAAGACACATGAGTTAAGAGACCTGAGCCTACTATATTTCTATAGCTAAACACTTGATTGTTCAACCATTTTGTGTTTGATTACTTTCTTTATATGTATTTGAACCCTATCAACTTAATCTTAAATATCTAGATACTGAATTCTTCCTTATTTCTTTATTATTTAGTATTTCATAACAAGAGAAAATATTAACTGAGAGCCAACCACTAAACTCTGAGTAAGTTTTGTTTATCCTAGAATAGTCATTAACTTTGACAGATACCATTTATGTAAATTAAGATCACCATTTCTAGGAAAACATTAATTCATACATTGTTAAGTTATTTTCTGATTCTGGAATGAAACCTTAGTTCTCCCTTTTATAAGAAGTATTTTTGATCTTGTGCTTAATTTCTTTATTTTTTAATTTAGTTTAAGTTTATATCATTGGTCCCAGGAGAAAGCTTATTGAAAAGAGACTATTGGTGTTGTACAAGTGAAATGACTGAATGGAACTAAGAGAGTACACAGACGTGAAAGAAGGAAATCCTTTATTGTCTCTAATCTGAATTTGTGTGCTCATTATCCCCATTACTGTCATAGTTGATTAAGAAAGGTGATATGTTATTAAATGAGTTAGAAATCCTACCTAAAGACACATATTACCTATCACTGAGGATTTCTTTTAACCATATGTACAGTTATTACAAAGAGATGATGACACAACTGAGTTCCTTAAAAGGAGAAGCTTGTCAGTGGAAGCAGAGTATCCTTGCCTTATCATAAACCCTTTCCACTTTATTGTTCTGAGCAAAGAAAGTAACCAACAGTCAAATTTTGATTGTCCTTATAAATATTTTTTAATTCATTTTTATTGTTAGACTTTTTGGGGTGACATCTTATAAATATTTTAAACTTGGGTTCAGGGACCCCTTGAGTCTATTAAAAGGACTAAAGAAAATAATGAAGTCCTTGAAATTCCAAACAAAATTGTGAATGTGTGCAAAGCTATGTTTTCCTGGATGTTGTGAGTCACAAAGACATCCATCACCTAAAAAACTATTGATGTTTGTATTTAGAGCATATTCTCAGAAACCGACATTCAGATAAACCATACGTCTTGCAGGCTTTCTTAACCTTCATTCGTGGTAATTCAGGGGATGCTTATTGTTTTAACAAACAAAGGCAGTTCCTCTTCCAACATGACCCAACTTGTGGGAGACTTGGTTTATAGTGAGGAAAAATTTGTATGATGGCAAGTGATTCATGCCCAGATAAATCACAACTGGCTTATTACTATGATTGTTTGCTCATTTCTTAATTTACTCAAAAGATGTTTGAGGGGAGGCAAATTCATGTAATTGGGCATGATGCCTTATTTCATAAAACTTCTTGATGATTTGGGTTAATAATGTTTCCAACAAAACTAAGAAGAATTAATTTAGTACAGGAGTAGAAGCAAAAACCATTTGACATGCTTTTCCAAAGGGACCCAGTTTTCTTATGCCAAGATTTAGAATTGATTATATACTTGGTTTTCAGCAATTGTGCTTCTGCCAGTTTCAGGATTTATGATATGTCTTCGAGGCAATGTGAAGAATTTTGAGAATAAACTGAAGTAAGGTGGTTATTGAAAATTTTACTTTTTACTTGGGATTGGCAACAAGGTGAAAGTTTGTGCTATGTTAATAATTAAGATACAAGGAGCTGCGAGACCTAAATTGGAGTAAAGGATGGTGATGATGATAATGATGATGAGTTAATCCTAATCCTAATGTTACGTTTTGTCATCATTAAACTCTAGTCAGTTTCATGAAAATGCCCAAAGTAAAAAGAAGAAAGAAACTCAGCTCTCATCTTCCACTGAGTATCATTTCCTCCTTCTAGACTTAGAACACAAAACATCTCGTCATTACAGACATATAAAAGAAAATTTTCCTTCTGCCCTTTAGTAATGTTCCTCTGAGTAGTCTGAGTCCACTGACAAACTCATGTTTCTGAATTGTTCAGTAAAGTAAGTAAAGTAAGGCACTATTGTTTTTCTACCATTCACTACCTTCATTGATGTATCCCCCACGGTCCACAACCTGAAAAGTTCTTTTTCTAACCAAGGCAATCACTCTAAATCATTACACTGTATTCCCCCCACAATTAAATGAACAGATACCGAAACTGCACATGAACTTGGGACTATTACATGTAATATTGATGTTGTGTAAATTTCAATCTTCATAGTCCAGATAACCTTAAGTTTAAAAGGGCATGCCGGTCATTAAAAAAAAAAAAGATTTAATGTAAAATGACATATTACATTGTGCATGAACATGTGGCAAAGTAAATTGGATCTATCCTTACTAGTCAATGAGAGACTAAATTTGGGGAGATCAGATGTGAGTGTTTTAGGTTAATTCTCAACTGGGATGAAGACATCTTAATGTTAGAATACGTGGACAGTTGTCCATATTCTTTGCAGCGTATGCTCCTGGTAACTAGAATCTTTAGTGTGTTCTTTCCACCAAAGTAGTGGAGATATGTTCATATAACCTGCTATTGAATTGTAAAAACTTTTACATTTTCAGAGTTTGAGGGAACTCAAATATGAAAGTGATTTTTGTCATTTTCCTCTGCTGGTGTTCAAGTCAAATTTTAAACTCAGAAACTCTCAGATTATGTTTAACGGTCAGTAAAAAGTGCATTTTACATAGTGTTTCTCTTTAGTTTTGCCTACCCTCTTTGATTTTGTACAATCTAGAATGTATGTAACTCGTGTAGGTGATGGAGGCACTCCTTTTTTTCTTAGAATACTTAAAATTATATATTTGGTTTTGCTTTGACTAGCAATAGGAAAATAGACAAATACAAGTGTAAAAATGAGAAATTTTAAAATTGAATTATAATTTGTGTTTTATAGTCGTTTCATAAGTCTGTTGCTCTCTATGAGTATGCTCTCTATATATCCTGTAAAAATAAATTTATATGTTACATAGAAATTCAAGAAATTAAATTATTTATTAAGCTACAAATGTTTCTTCTGGTTTCTACCTGATCATAGATGAAAATAAACTAAATAATGTGTTGTTGGAACATATGTAAGTACTTTCGTTGATTTGGTAACTCTTGTGATACTTTTTTCCCTCTCTATTTATGTCTGTATAAGCTTATAACTCTTAGACTCAATTCCTATTATGAGTGTGAAGAAAGGGACTTAAGAAATATCCAATTGACTGAACAAAAAGAAAAACCTTGTTTAAAAAGTCCACTTACCAGCCCTCTGTTTTTCTTCACTACTGGATTATGGACAGGTTTGAATCACACACTTGATCACTTTAAAGTCATTATCACATTGATGATCTTTTCAAGGTTAAATTCCACATTTTCCCCTCATTCATTTCATAAAATTCTGTGAGAAACAGAAATGAAAGACATCATAACATGTGAGTCCTCTTTGCTGTTTCTCTTCCTTACTTCTTGCACCCCAGGTAATAGATTCCTTCCTATTTAAGGTACTACTCACATAATGACCTTAAAGTAAAGTCCCCTCAGGTAATATTTTTAAGCGACCAAGATCTTTAATCGTCTTATTTTTCTACTCTGTTTGCACCTGCTTGTAGTGCACAGTCATTCTGAAAGGGTAATGTTTTGGGCCTTACTTTTCATTTATTTATTTGGGGCGAGGGAAATGGTGATAAATATTTCCATCTCAAGCATAACAAGTGAACAACCATAAACCTCTTATTCTTAAAATGAATGGGCTGTTTAGGCAGAATTAATATCTTAGAAGAGCCTTTTAAGAAACACTTATCAAAGATGAAGCAGAGCTAAATCATTATGAAAATGAAAAGTAATTTTTTAAAAAACCGTAAGGTTAGTTCAATTTGGATTTCAGAGTAATTAATATATTTAAAATTTTATAAAGTCATTTCTACCTCAGTAGGGATTTTCGATGTGAAAAATAACTTCTACTGAAAAAGTAAAATGTTATACAGATTATGACTCAGTGTATAATTTTCATATTGCATTTTAAAATGTGAATCATAGGATCTGACCCATTATTAAAGTGTCAGGAGAGAACTCCCTATTTGAAGAATAATTTGGGACTATTTGTGTACCTCACACACACACATAAATTCTCAGGAACTTTCAATTACATTCAGATTATTGACAGGTAGTTAAAAGATCAATACTCATGAAACATCTTATTTCTAGAAGATTCTTAATTGATATAACAACTGTACCTACTGGAAAAATAAAAAGAGAAAATGAGGCAAATATTAAGAGAATTAAAATAGTGGTGACCCAGTCACTTGCTACTGTGGCATTTTTAGCTTTTATGTATGGCCTATAAGAGTAATTCAGACAAATCATTTGATTAAGCTCCAATTTGCGATCAACCTTTAATACCCTAATACTGATGTGTGTGGTGGGAGAGGGGGTAAAGTTCTGAAGGATAGAGAACATCTAAATTTGACCAATAGTTTAGCCAATTATTTGTCCACATTCAGGATTTTTGTCCCAGTGATATATCAATTGGTTTTAGATAGTACACAGGAGATTTTTATTTGAATGGTTTTGTATTTTATTTAAAATGTGCTAGGATTTGAAAAAAAACTTAAGTACTACATCAAACTTGACTTTATGGATACTATTTCTAGTTCTGCTTATATGATATAATGATATATACTTATATAATTTAATACAAAATGTAGGTAAATATCAGTCTAGGCAAGATGATATATAGCAAAAGTCATCAAGATGGTTCATGAATGAGTAGATTATGAGCATACTGCTAAAGCAATCAAATTTCTAACTTCTGTGGGGAACAAATAAATGCAAAATATCCCCCAAAAAGCAGAACAGAAGAACATGCCAAAAACCTACATAAATTGCAAACAATTTAAGATTAGGAAAATTAATACCTGCTTTAAATTAAGCAATAAAATATCTCAGTTCTCCTATTTCCCTTGGCAAGGAAGAACTGCTTACACGATTATGAACTTCAAAGGAAAACTGGACTCTGAATGAAAATCCTTTCTTAGGTGATCTCAGGCTGAACAAAGAATTATCTCTCGGCATGATTTTCTAAAATAAAATAAGAAACTGATTGCTAAACATTATAATGCATGAAGAGAAATTATGATTTAGGCCATGCTTGATACCATGACATAAAGGTATGATGAGGGGTGAAATAGTTCTTTCATAGCATCTTTCTAATGGAACTACTAGTAATAGTTCCAAAACCTACCTGGACTTAGAATCACCTGGGAACATTTAAAAAATCCCAGTCTCAGAAAATCAGAAGAAACTGGTTTGGGGGTTTGTTCCTATAGTTAGTTTTTTGTTTTGTTTTGTTTTGTTTTGTTTTGTTTTGTTTTTGTTTTGTTTTGTTTTGTTTTAATAAATTCCGCAGGTGATTCTAAAAGACAACCAGAGTTGAAAATTAGACCCAGAGGTGGGACTCAAACTTTAGACTTCAGAAGAATTGCCTGGAAAGCTTGTTAAAAATGGAGATTCAAATGGAACTCCAATAGTACTGGAAAGGGACCCAGAATCTATTTACCATGTTTTGCTGTGTATAATGCTCTTCCATGTATAATGCACACCCATGTTTTTGGCACAAACTTTCAGGGAAAAAATATCTTTTATTTTGATTTTTTATTACCACCATGTTCTAACCAATTGAGCTAACCAGCCACTTGCTGTTTTGATTTTTAATTCAAAATTTTATTTGTTTATATTTAGGTGCTTGTTTTAGTATTATAAAGGAATTTTAGCATTTCTATTTTAACATATTATGGTACAAGAAATTTTATGTATAAAATTTTTTTATATATGAAAAACCTGATTACGGTATTCTAAGGTATTATATTGCATATGGATATTGTTATTGATTTCTAGAGTTACACTTTTAACTCACAAGCATAAATAAAAGAATTAAAAACATTTATGTAGATATGGAATTAGTACCACCCATATGTAATGTGCATTCTTATTTTTCCCTCACCAATTTGGGCAAAAATGTGTGCATTATACATGGAAAAATATGGTATTCACTTAACAAGCTTCCCAGGTGATTTTCATGTGAACGCCCACAGACCTGTCTTTGATAAACACAGGTATAGGATTTGTTATTTCTGTCATTTCAACTGCTGTCACTCTTTGGAATACAAAATTAAAGTTTATGGAGGATGAATGTCACCATGACTGGGTTTTTCTTTGTAAACAATTTCTCCTGATTTGTTCCTCAGACCTCACAATAAAGAAGTCCTGTAAAAAAACTGAATTATGTAGACAATTGCACTTTATTTGAAAATATCTAGAAAGAAGAGGGAAAAAAGAACTAGTCAAGAAAACCAAGTCTAATTTTGTCATGAAATCTATGTCTTCAAAAAAGTAATTGTACCATCACAGAAAAAAATAAGCTAATTTAAAAATGTGTTAATTAAAAATGCACCTTCACTTCAGTTTCTGTTAAGGGAGAAAAATGGCAAAATGAAATAGGGATACCAAAGATACTGGTTGTGAAAATAAATATATCAATATGAAAATTTGTAATTAGTTGGACTTAATTAAAAATTATTTTCCTTCATAGTAACAATAAATTCATGAAAAGATAAAGTCCAATGAAGATTTTTCCAAATGAACTTTAATGTAAGAATCACTTGCAGCATTTGTTAATGGCATAGATAATTGGCTCACACTCCAACACAATTGAACCCCAGGAAATTTTTATGATCATGTAATTTGGGGAACCCTATTCTAGTGAATAACATAAAGTTCAAGGCGCTATTCATGCAGTGCCAATAATTTTAGTTAATTTTATGTAAAATGGTAAGATAAATGCATGATCTTGCATTATTTCAGCAAAATGGCAACCTACAAAACAATGACAAACCAACTGGTTCTTTGTTTTCCACCTCAATCACTTATTCTGACAATACCAGCCACATATATTTACCTCACTGCACTAATGTTGATCTTGATGTCCCTTGTTATGTCAGGAATGACTACCAATGATGAGGTTGCTAACTTCTGTTTCTTGAGATTAATGTCTTATTTGGTGTCTGATTCTAATAACTAATCATGTCACTTATCCCAAGTGCATATTTCAAAGTCATGGTTCCTGTTAGTTGAGAGAAAATATTCTTATCCATTCTTTGTGGAGAAGTCACATCCAAGAGTTTCCAGAGAATTAGTTTAAGTTTTTCCATCCATATTCTAGTTACTTCCTGAGTCACTATAGGCCCTCTTACTATCTAGGGTTTTATAATGTAACACAAGAACATCCAAAAAATAATCTTAAATAGTAGAATTTTATTGAGGACCATTTAGCCTTTTTTATTTCTACACTCAACTGAAGGACACAATGTACCAACTGAGCATGACTTATTTTCAGAATGTACTCTGTACTGCAACAGTTCAAAACAGTAAACTGACAATGTGAAGCATTTAGTGTGCTAAATTATGTGTACATACATGTGTAACGTGTGTGCACTCTAAAAACATACACTAAGAATACATCTAAATAAGCTTCATCAATATATGCGCTACATTAAATAAACAGTTATATGAGTTCCCAAGATAATGCACTCTATCAGGAAATTACCCAGTGAATCATTTTTGCACAGACTAAAAATAAATACCCACATTTCTGTTCAACAAACTTTTCTTTAAGGACATGCACTTTTATTTTAAAGGAAAGAGTCAGCTCATTCTTGCTCTTCCCATAAAAATTCTGTGATTGTTTCCATTTCTTACTTTTTCCATTATGTGGTAGCCCTGAATTATTTATTTATAAAAAAATGGGGAAGTATTGAACTCAGCAACTATCATAAGAAAAGCTTGTGAAAGCACCAAAGTTATTACCATGGGTTTCCTATCTTTTAGTTGATTTTTTTTCAGGGCTGTGAAATAACTTATTTTTTCAGATTCCATTTAAATTATGTCCTTAGCAAATAACATGTTTTCAGCAAAGCTTAACTTTAGAAATACAGTTACTGATAAGATTTATTTTTAGTTTTCTCTTACTTTACAGAATCTGTTCTATCACTGAAATAAAATAAAAACACAATACAATTAAATAAATTTACAACTGATGATCTTATGAGTACTGCAGTTTAAACATTCTGTGCTACAAGGTGACCTTGTATTCATGGTCATCTTCAAATGAGTTTCTAAATAACTTGCTGTGTATTTTCTTGAGAAAACTGAACATATGCTAAGAGAAGTTTCAGGAAGGAGATAGCCAAGATTCTTGCTGGTGTAGCATTAGAGAAGTAGACTTTTGTGTTGGTATCTTTAAAGATTTTAACTATGGCTTATAGGTAAGAGTATATAACCAACTGTAGCAAGTATAACATACTTAGCATTTTGTGCTTTCATTTTTAAGAAGGAAGGAGATCACTCACTAAATAAGAATGCTGCATATGTTAGTAACAGAGACAGTGATTTTGTAATTTTGATTGCACTTGCCTTAAATTTTTTCCAAAAAGAAGTTATATATAGAAACAAATATACATGAGGATGGTTAAAGAACATTGTTTAAAAATAGGCAAGTTCCGCACTGATTATACTTTTTTACATAACTTAATGCATAATGGCAAAGTATATTTGCCAAATCCATGTAAGCAGTATATGAGCACATGATAACAGCAGTTTGTATAAGCACAAAGTGTTCTATGTTTAGATTTAAAATTAACAATGATAACTTTTGGTGTGACTGCTTTAAATTTCAAAAAAGTTGGATGTTTAAAGATAAATTTATTACTTGCATAAGAATATTTTTGTATAATACTGGGAAAGTTTTAAAAAATGGACTTGCTTTATGGAGTGCAATTTCAGAGAAAATAAACAGGGTATGTGTCCAGTTTGTAAAATGTTTTCTTTTAAGATTACTCTTTTGCTGGTTAAATGCAAGGATATGATGAATTGAAATACTTTTTTGTGAACTGAACAATACCAACAACAACAACAAAAATAAAGCAATGTGAATGAGTTGCGTATGCAAACTTCTTTTAATTAATGCTAGTAGATTCTAGAAACAGTAGTGAAGATCTTTTTGAGGGAGTCTAGTGCTAGAAATAATTACCAATGTGGTTTGTCATTCAATGCATGAAGTTACATTCATTAGAAAAAAAATATAAGAAGTGTTTTGTTTTTAGAAGAATTTTTATTCTTCATACTTTAGTCTAAAATTATATTTATTTTCTAAAATTAAGAACAATAAGACAAGTTAATAGTACCCCATACTTCTTATTAAATATTTAAGACATGAAAACTAATATATGAAGGAAGTTCTTGAATTTATTCTATGCATACCTATTGGTGAATGTATGTCTTGAGCTAAAAATGTTAGAAGACTTTTGAGGAAGAACATATTTACAAAAATGGTGTACTGGTTAATATTTATATATGTATAATATATAGGGAAATTATAATGCACCTATACTTAGTTAGATACCCTGCTTTGACATCTATATATAATAAATGGGATTGTGAATTGACTTGGGGACTGAGGAGTGTCCGTAAGGCTAAAAATGTTTCCTGAAAATTAAAATGAGAGACTATGTCATTTAAGGAAACAATAGTTCCACATAAGATGTGTGTGTTTTTCTATATGCTTTTATAAGTATTATCTAATAAATGGTTTTAAGGAGGTTCTATTAACTCCTCCTAATTAAGAAAAAAATTAGGAACTGAAAATAAGTCTTCTTTACTGTCACAGGTAAAGTCTTGTCTTCTTGTCAAAATTTGTAACAAGAAAACCAAAAAAAGAATAACTTTTTTTAGACATAAGGTATCATACCTATAGCATTATAGGGTGTGCAAAAAGTGCTGGACTAATACAAAATTTCTTTTTTAAGTTTATGAAAGATTTTTTTTCTTTTTTTTTTTTTTGCTTTTTGGTATGTGGGTAGCTCCCTGACCGGGAATCGAACCCAGGCCGCAGCGCTGGCAGTGCCAACGCCAAAGCCTTAAGCCACTACACCATCAGGGAACTCCCTATGAAAGATTTTTTCCAAGAGGTTAAGCACATTCAAATGAAAACCTAATTTCTGGTTTATCACAGATGTTCCTATACCCATGGTAAGTATTGCTACTTCTTATCAATATACAGTTATTGTATATTTTGAGCATCTGTGTGAAAGTGTGCACTTATTAATGTATTAAGTTGCACCCAGGGGAAATGCCAAAATCAAGAGTAGGTGAATGCAATTGCTCAAAAAAGGTATTACAAGCATTTATTTGGTGAAAAAATAACTTTCAGATCAACAAAAATAACAATCACAAATTAACCTATACAAGTTTACCCTAATGTCTTATCCCCTGCACCCAGTTTTCATCTATAACATCACTCAATCTAATATATTGACACACCCTAATTTTTGCATGTGACTCATTTAAGACTTTGGCTAAATTTACAATATAGAGTTCCCCCTCTTTGTTCTCTCTCTCTAATATCTATCTCTAAAAAAAAAAAAAAAAAAAAAAAAAAAAACAGAAAAAATCCTAACCTTGACACCCCAGCACACACCGCAACACATACATGCACAGGTTGTAAGTGGGTTTTTTTACTCCTCTGATGTTCTGAGCATCCCTGATCCAGTACTGGTGAGTTGTCACATAGATACAGTCTCAGGTTTGTATTATGGCTATAGATTTTAACCTTTGGGTGATAGTGTTAACATTCAGGGAGTCAGCTCAGGGAAAGACCACTAAGGTAGCAGATGGGTGGGCCTCCATGGTTAAGAATCTGAAAGTATAATCTGAAGCTGTCTACGCCTATGTCTGTTAACACACCTAGGAACACTCATCCTAGTATGAACTCACGCTAATCACGCATTTAAGACACTGTCTTCAAAGCAAATGACAATTATTAATAGTGAGCAAGAAGACCAGATGTTCATGCCACCTTGTAGGGAAGTCAAATAATAATCAGAAATTTGTCTGCAAAATATGAAATCATAAAGAGAAAAGTTAGTAGAAAGAACTTAATGTCAAGTATCAGGATGCATGTCTCCACCACTGAGATACATCTGCCAATCAAAGGCTCTGTCCTGGGTATTTTCTTCCTTACACAGAATGAGAAAGAGACAAGTTCTAGTTACTGACATTTCCTTTTTCTGGACTCCCAGATGCCTTATTAAATAACGCAGCTTTAACTGTGACAATATAACCATGTCTTGTCACTGACTGGAATGTGGGGCTTAACAAAACTTCTCAGCCATCCTTTTGTAAATATCTGCTTTGAGCAGCTGATCTCCTTAAGCCCTTTGTTTACTTTCAGCCTCAGCAGATAACCTTAATTTTCAACTTTCAGATCACATGTTATTTTTGGTTAAAGAAGCTCATTACACCATTGAGACCTATTGATTTGAGCTACTGAAGTTTAATAATTGAATTAGACATTATAGACCTCATTTACCTCTTAAAATGTATTGGTGGGAAGCATGAGAGAAATGTTCCTAGGGCTCATTTTGAGATTCTGGCAGAGGAGAACAGCTGTTTACTCTGTTCAGTTAATCTGTTTTGGTCTTTTCTAGACCCGCTTTAAGACTGTGCTTAATGAAGTTGTTTATCTGCTAATCTAACCACATAGAAACCCTGGAGGGAGCAGCAGGATAGGTTGAAGAACAGACATGCCATTTACTTTAAGTCAAGAGCACTTGAACATGTTATATGGCTTATTTTACTCCTGAATTCCACATCTGAAAAAAAAAGTGTTGACAGTAATACCTTCTTTGAAGGTAAGTTATAAGAGTTCCTTCCTTGCTTGCTTCATTCATTCATAGATGCCAGACATTGTTTTAGTGAGGGTCATACTGGAGGATCAGACAGACAATATTCTTGACTCATGCATCTTACTCTCTGGTAGAAGGTGTCACGAAAGGCTTGTCCCTGAATCTGTGAGAAATTTTCAGACAGTGATACATACAATGACATGTGATAGGAAGTGACTGTCTGAGGAGGTTTAATGTACTTACAGTGGCTATGGAAGGCTTCTTTGAAGAGATGAAATGATGGCTGAGTATAGAATTAAGAGAAGGGGACAACCATGAGAGGATGTGGCATTAGCAGCTATTCAGTCCAAAAGGTAGGCTAATACAAAGACCTTGAGGCAGGAATGTGCTTGGTGTCTTTGAGAAATAAAAGAAAGATCACTGTGGCTGGATCATTGTGAATACAGGTTAGAAATAATACCTAAAAGGCATAGTGCATAGTAGGAAATAATTAAAGGGTAGTTAGTATTATTGACAGCAGGTTGGAAATTAGATTTTAAAATTCTGGTTGTCTTAATGTTAAATGAAAATATGTATAGTAACTTTTCATTCCATTTTTGTTGTTGTTGTTCAAAACATGCTTGAGTTGTAGTTTATCACTGATGTCCAAGAAGGACTTCAATGGGTTTCACTGAAGAGTATTTATTCTCAAATCTCCAAGTATTTCATCAAATCAGCTATAAGAAAAATAAAACCAAACCCCAAAAAACATATACTCAGCTTATGGATTTGATATGTTGTATCAGAACCATGGGCTAATCAGGGTCTACAAGGACTGTCTAGAATGTATCCAGCAATATCATATGAAAAATACAGGCATTTATGGCTCAATTTTTTTCCACATGCCCTCATATATGGTTCTTGGGGCAAAGGCAGCAGAAGGCCAAAGATGGCTGTATAATGTCCACACACTGGGGCAAGAGTTAATGCAATAGTCTCTCACATCTCACCTCACATGAAAGAGATGGAAAGGAAAGACATGAACAAAGAGGCCTGGGAGAAGTGCATTGATTTAGTTCTCTATTGCTGTGTAACAAACTATCCCAAAAGTCAGTGATTTCAAACAATAACCATTTTATTACCTCTCATGTGAATTCACTGGAATCAGCTGGGCATTTCTTCTGCTGGTCTCATTTAGGATCTCTCACACAGTGGTCATATTCCAGATGGGGATTATTCTAGCTGGGATCATACTGGAGAACAAGCTGGACTGCTAGGATAGCTGTGCCCCTCTCCCTCCTCATGTAGTTCAGGGTCACTGCTCTCCATTTGGCCCCTTTACAACATTTCTCTATTTGGTGTCGCCAGCTACATCCTAGACTTCTTACGTGGCATCTCCATTTTCCCAAAAGTGCAAAAGTGAAGGCAGCCAGGTTCTTAAGGGTCAGCATGACTTCTACCACATTCTGTTGATTGACATGACTCAAGTCACATTCATTGTGAGTAATCATGGGAGGAGACCACACAAAGGCATGATTTCTCGAAGACATGGTTCTTGGAGGCCATCTTTGGAGACTGACTATCACAGAGTCAATGAGAAAGACGGGGTATAAAGGGCTGAATCCTCTGTTTAGAGCCCAGAACATGATCCCACTTCACAAAACCACCACATGGTTGGCCTTTGAAAGGCAGAGAGTCCACAGCTGCCTTCAGTATCTAAGCAAAAGTGTCTAATCTTGAATGCTCATCAATACCAACAAATTTAAACATTACAAAACTTATGAAGGCTGTCCGGAAAAAATCCAGCCATAAATGCTTCTGTTTTTCATATTAAATAGCTAGATACTTTCCGGACAGCCCCCACACAATCAGAAAGTCTTCTCTTCTATTTCCCTGCTCTTTGCTATAAGAGTTCTTTCTTATCTTAGTCAAAACGCACTCTACTTACAGAAGAACAGGCAACTAGGTAGTGAAGGCTTTATACTGAGGTTCAGCATTACTAGTAATGAAACTAATGCCAACCCTCTATCGGTGAAGTCCACAGGGATCACTCCCTAGATAAATAATTCTGAAACACAGAATTTAGCTGAAGTCCTCAGAAATGGGAACAAGCCTGGAGTTCTCTAGCCAAGAGGTCATACTAACACTTTGAACAGAAATGGAAAAGTTGAGGCTGTGTTAAATTCTCAGTGGCATTTCTTTGATCAATTGTATATTTTCCTCCTTTTCACAACTTTTTTTCAAATGCAAATATATGCTTAAACATTAGCCACTGAGCTGCAACTGGGAGAGTATCTTTGGAATGTTTAAATATGCAAATCAGCCCTTAGAGAGAAAAAGATGAACCTTCTCTATTTGGCTCTTTTATACACAGCAGCAAGCAGTGGAAAGTACAATTAACGTCTCTCTGAACTCCTCCATCAAGATGTATTATCAACTCATCTATAAGCGGCTGTGTTTCCTGAAATCTTAGCAAAATGCCACTTGGGCACCAGAGAGATTCCAAGTGAAATACAATTGTGGTTAAATTGAGACACCATTAAGGAAAGTGACCCAAATCTGTGTTAATACAGACCAAATACAAAGTTTTGTTTGAAATTGGGCTCAGTCATTTCATTCTGTGAATGATTTTAAAAGTAAATATGGATTTATGAATATATAAGGATGAATGTAGAAGTTTGTGGGAGCAATCCACTCAAGGTATTTCATTCAAAGGAAACTACTCAATTCAAGCAAGAGTGACATTTATTAAAATTTTGAAATATTTTTTGCCAAAAATATGAACAAATGCAAATGAATCTGCTGATATTAATGAAATGATGCACCGAGTGTTGGTAAGGTGAGGAAGAGATGAGGAAATGGGTATGCTTATTTACTGTGAGTTAAAGAGACAATTGACACAATAATTCCTTTAAGTGTGAAAAGAGAGTATCAGTTCTCAGCTACTTGGAACCTTTCTTTCTCTGCATTTGAAAGTCAGTTTAATAGTCTGTAATCTCCTGAACATTCCGAGTTTCTAGAGAACCACACCACTTGAAGTACACTTTTGTTATTGTTAAATTCATTGGGGTGACATTGGTTAGTAAAAATTACATAGGTTCCAGATGTACAGTTCTGCAGTGCATCATCTATGTGTTGTGTTATTGACATACACATTTTAAATTGGCACCCTCACACACAGAACAACCCTTCTTTCTTCTAATTCTGTTCTGCCTCCTAATTATATTCTCTGTCCTCCCTCTCCTTTCTTCTTTTTTTCTACACTGTAATGAAAACTAACTTGATATAACGTTTATAACCACAGAAATATAACTTTTAATCCTGGTTTCTCAACTTTTTTATGGACTTTTGTTAAATTAGTTTTAATCCCTTTGAGTCGGTCTTCTTTTTTCTTATGTAAAACAGATATAATACTTACCATGTAATATTTAGTAAATATTAAATTTATGTATATTGATATGACACATAGAACGTAGCTAGGTAGATTATGTGCTAGGTGCTGCAACAATTTTAAAATATACAGTAGCCTAATTTACTAGAATTTTACTGGAGTAGGTGTTCCTGGTCAAACAAGATATAATCCTAGGTTTGGGGATTTTTCCATTTTGTAGCTCTAGTGTTCCCTTGGTCTTAGACAGGCTATGAATATGCAGGATACTGCCCTCACCTCACTGCCCATAGGGAAGTGAATTATCACTTCCACTCATACTCCATGAAGTCAAAACTGGGCATTTGTCTATGCATTGCATTATGTGTTCATCACCCAGAGCAAGTTCTCTTTCCATCACCATATATTTGTGTCCCTGTCCTTTCTCCCTCACCCTCCTCCCTGCTTCCCCTCAGATAACTACGTAGTTATTGACTGTGTCCATGAGTTTTGTTTCTTTGTTGCTTTCAATTTTATGTTCCTCATATTAATGGAATCATGTAGTTCTTGGATTTCTCTATCTAATTTATCTCCTCTCTAATGTTTAATATGTTCTTTTTTTCAGGTAGCTTTGGGTTTAATTTTTTTGTTTGATTGTTTTTGTTTTTGTTTTTTGAGTATCTAAAGGTGGATGATTAGGTTATTGAATTGACATATTTCATTAGTTTTACTATAGACATTTATAAGTATAAATATTTCTCTGAACATGGTTTTAATTATATCCCATAAGTTTGAATATGTTACTATTTTATTTCCATTCATCTAAAAGTATTTTCTATAGTGCATCATGTGTGCATTCCATTGTGTGTTTACCACTCAGTCAGTTATTTTTCTCTACACTTGAAATCTATGTAATTTTACTAACTAATGTCACCTCAATAAATTTAATAAAAATTAAAAAGTTAAAAGAAAACACTGGGCATATGTCAACTTCTCTGAAATAAGTGGGCCATAAAATAGACTGTGGCTGGACAGCACCTCTCAGCAACAACTCAACATCATGGATGTCCCTGTTTATGATGGATGACCATCTACCCACCACAATCAGCATCTCTGATCTCTACATATCCTTGCAAACCCTTCTACTCACGTTTCAAAAGTGTCTGCCTACTTCCATGGAGGGAACCCAAATTCCCATCCAGTCTTTGCATTCAGCTGTCCTAAATCACAGGCAAATGTATCATTCCCTTCATCTGGTGTTAATATGGCTTCTCATGGTCTAGAAACCTATAGAATAAAATACAAATTTTATGCCATGTTCTCATCTCTGTGATACAATGGTCTAGGAAGGATAGAAAAACATCATAAAAATAAATATATTCCAAAAGAGAAGAATGGGAAACTGAGAGGTTACTGGTTTATGGAAATTCTGAAATCCTGGCAGGCAAACATTGTAAAGATTCCAGCACTCCACCCTAAAAGTGAGTAAAGTCCACAATTAGACCCTGATTCTCTTTCTGTGTTGAAATCTGTTGTTCATCGTTCTTTAAGTTCAATGGCTCAATTCATTGCGAGAATTTTTTGTATTCATTTCCCTGGATGACTCCTGTAACATAGGCACAAGGAAGATAAGATGTCCTCCTTGAGGGCAGAACACCTTTTACTGCTGTCTTCATGCGTGTGACATGAAGGGCCTGCAGGTAGTTTTACATTTTGATTAATCAAAAGCTTTGACTCCTACATGAGTTGATGCTTTCTTTGGCAATATAATCCCTTTAACCAATTATGGTATTTTTCCATGTATATAACCACCCTGTGTATGAGACAACCCCTCCTTTTATAACACAACATTAAGAAACCCTCTCAACTGGTTATTCCCATGTATAATATGACCCCCAATTTTTGGTCTAACAATTTTAGACAAAAGTATCATCTTATATATAGAAAAATATGGTAATTGGCTTTTCAGCCATTAGCTTTTAGACAAATTCATTTGCTTGCAACCATATTCAGAGTTCTTTCCCAGACAGAATTCTCATTCCTGATCTATCTCTTCATTTCCTTAACCCCTTGGCACTCTCTCAATTTAATAATTATTATATTGAGACTATCTGAAAGAAAAAGCTTGAGTAGAAAAGAAACAGTCATAAGCTGATCTTTGCTGCTATGTTGAATCCCCTTAATAAGAAGTGGAAATAGACTTTTGATTAAACCTTCTTCAATTTTATCTTTTACATTTTAGCTCTGTAGGAAATCTGCTTTTCCCACCCTATAGGGATCCAAATTTCTTGAATCTTTCTATTTCCTTTTATTTCAACTCTCAAACAAGCCAATTCTTGCCTGAACTCAGTGTGTGTGTGTGTCTGTGTGTTTGTCTGTGTTTATGTGTATTTGTCTGTTTGTAATAACCAAACACAAACTAACACTGTTTTCCCACCACTCCCTTAGACCCACTGGCTTAGTAGGAACCTAATCTTCCTCCTGAGTAATCACAGACACTTTCACTAAATATTTTGCCACTGCCTTATGTGGGGCTCCATTTTTCCAGCCTCTGGTATCAGTTCCTGCACCACCCTCCGACTGCCTGCTAAACCAACAACACATATTTAGGTTTGATAGTAGCACCCACCTTCAAGGAAGCAATTTCTATATTTGTAGAGTAAGGTAAATAATGCTAGATGTAGCAAAAAAAAATCCAATAGAATCTCTCTATTTTAACAATCTAATGCTAATGTCCTTGATTATCGCACAATCTTTGATAAGGAAAGGACTCCTTTCGTTCGTGGCGTCTAGCTGGCAGATAGAGGAAAAGAGTGTGTAGAAGTCCCTGTTGCTTTTTAAAGGACTGGTCCAGAAGTGACATTCATCCCTTCTGCTCTATTCTATCATAGAATGAATGTGGTGCTTTGGATTCTACAGGATGCTCACTCTGAGATGGTGATTAACATGTAAGAATTTCTTTAGGGAGTGTTTTTGGAATTAACATCTGTATAAAGGAACGGAAGAAAGGATTGGGTAGAGGAAGAAGTTGGGCTGTGCTACTGTTCCATAAGATACCTCAGCTGACACCAACTGTGAAGTTGAGATAATGCTTTAAAGTTGGCCCATGTTCTGACACAGGTGCCAGTTACTTATACTCCTGTATATACCAGTCATTGGATGTAGGCTGCCTTTGGACAGGGAGGTGTGAAATTTCCAATCTTCCTTTAAGTAGTAACATTCTTTGAAACCAATCACATAATATTGTAATAGTTTCTGACCAAAAAAAATACATTTCTTGAATTCAAGTCCATGGTTTCATGTAGAGTATGCAATCAGAGGTTCCTAGAAAGCTCCAAAATTGGGTTGGCTAAGCAGAGATGACTTTTCATTGAGATTTGCATTTTGACACCACTAGGGGCTTCCCATGAATGCATGTTCCTTCTGTAACTGCTCTTCCAATTTTGACACATAAATCCCCTCCTCCCATCTTCAGCTTATATTTGGCTTGCATTTCTCAATATTGCTAAAGGAACAGTCATAAGCTGATCTTTGCTGCTATGTTGAATCCTCTTAATAAGAAGTGGAAATAGACTTCTTGTGGTCCAGGTAAACACAAACATAGAGAATGAGAGGGACTGCCATGATAGTCCCTGTGGCATTAGAGAATCTAGCCTTTTTCACTCAGGAGAAACCAATCAACTTGAGACCCTAATCATTTCAGTACAATCTGACTATAAGAAAGAGAAAAATAAAAATCCACTGCCCCTTTGGCTTAATAATGCCTAAAATTCCAACCCTGGAGATTCAATTACTTAATCTAAAAGCCCATGTTGAATTAAAATACAAATACCTTGGGTGAAGTTAAGAATGGCTTTTATCAGTTATTAACACCTTGAATTAAATAAATCTATCAGATTATTTTGTGAAGTAGCTTACTAGAAGAATGAGATTTACCTGAATGCCGACTATACTGACCGGAGGAATAGAAATACCACCGAGTTTGTGCATGGGGAAGATGTATTAGCTATTTATTGCAGCATAAAAATTACTACAAGAATTAAAGGCTTCAAACAATATTCATTTATTATCTCTCATTTTCTGTACAATTGGGGAAGGGCTTAGCTGGGCCCAATATTTAAGGGTCTATCACAAAATTACAATGAAGTTGTTTGCAAGGTCTGTGGTCTCATCTGAAGGCTCATTTGAGGAAGAATCTGCTTGTCAAGGAAGATAACCAGGACAGTTTTCAAGGTAGGGTTATATATAATGTTTATTCTCTGCATGTTTATTGGTGCCCTAACATTTTTCTAAAATCATATGTGTAGTTAAGAAAAAAAAGATTTTAAGCACCACTTAAGATACTCAGGTAAACATTAGAAAATCTGAGATTTATACCTAAACTACTAAGTAGGAGATTTGAGTTAGGCATTTGATGGGGCCTTTATTCTCCTTTATTTGGAAGTTAATCACTGCAAAATGGTAAAGTGAGGACAGAACAAATTCACTCAGTGCTGTATGCAGATTGGGAATCTGCTCCATCAATGTTCAGTATACAAGAGGCTGGTAATTATATTTACATAGTGAGACCTGCCTTATCATGTACAAGACTCTTGCTAACAGTTAAAAAGGAGAAATCCAAATACTCTAAATATAGGCAATTTATCATTGTCTTGATTCACTACAAACTAGGGACACTTCTTTATCTAATTTTGTACTTAACTTATTTCAAACACACACTTAAACTCCACTGTATTGTTTACCCTGCACTACTTCCTCTATTCTTTCCCTTCTAATATAAAGAATGACAATTTGAGGTGGGTTTTTTTGTTTGTTTTTTGGTTTTTGTTTTTTTGTTTTTTTGTTTGTTGGTTGGTTGGTTTTTATTTTTATAAAATCTCTTTTTAAATGCATTTCAAGTTCATTCATTCCACGAACATTTACAATGACCAAGACTTTTTGAGAATTCATTCGTATAAAACAGTGTACTCATTGACCTTAAGAATCTTAGAATCAATTAGAGAAATTATATGTCTATTATCAAGATAAATGCTTTTAAGTGATCAATTTAAACTAGTGTGATCCACAATGACAACATTAAGTGCCATTTGACACCGAACTTTGAAGCTAAGATTTGAGATATGCACAGGGAATCACAAGCAGCGGGTCAAAGAATAATTTTTAAAATGCTGAAAACATCACACTCATACAAATATAAAATGAGCATGTGTCAAAGATTTAACCTATTAATGAAATAACCAGCAAGATGGTAAGAAAAAAAATGGTTCAAAGGAGACTTTAGAAAACAGATTTATATCTCAGAAAGTCAAAGGAATGCTCAAATGGATTTGCCAATAGATGGAAAATTAATATCTAAATCAATAAAACTGTATCCTTTGCAGTAGTCTTCCCTCTTAAATAGAAATTCCTATGTTAACATGCAACTTCAGAGACTGGGCCCTGATCAGTAGGAAACAGGAAATCGAACAAAGGTAAATCCTCAAGGAAATAAAATCATCCTTGGGTGGGCCTGCTTCATTGACACAAAAACGATATGCAGTCATTCTTTTGTTTCATTTATAAGTTTTGAATACTTTCCCTTAACAATGATAAAAAGCATAAATATGGCCACAGAGGTACATTTTCAGAGAATGGCACATAGGCAATAGGTTGGCAGACATTTTTTATTTTTTGTCAAGGGCCAAATAATAATTATTTTAGACTTTGAGGGCCACATGATATCTGTTGTAGCTACGCACTTGGCCATTGAAGTAGGAAAGCTGCCTTAGAAAATGGATAAATGAATGAATATGACGTGTTACCATAAACATTATTTTATGAATGCTGAAATTTGAATTTCCTATAATTTTTACATGTCACAAAATATTCTTATTTTTTATATTTTTTCAATCATTTGGCAATGTAAAAAGCACGATGTAGGTCATACAAAAGCAATTGACAGGTTGGATTTGATCTGTGGGTCATAGTATGCTAACCCTAGTAGACTAACTGAAGCAAGAAGTTGCTATTTTGAATCAATAGCAAATAAGAAAACGAAGAGTCGGGGCCAGGAAATGCATAGTCTTCATTAATTCTACTCTCAGACACAGAGATAGACAATTAAGACCTCAATTTGAGCATTGGTGGGAGGTTGTTAAAGGCCATTGTAATGCTTTCATAAGATTAATATGAAAGAAGTGTTTTTAGATAAGGTGTAGAAGGGAGAGATCAGAAATAGCAAAACTAGGCAAGAATTTTTCATTAGGTAGTTATGAGGAGCCAATCATATGGTCCAAAATATGGCTAAAGGAGAATTTCTCAACAGGTCAGATATCTGGTACATGAGAGAGCAACTACTCAAAGCTTCCAGAAGATTCAAGACAGACACACTGAGAAATAAAGATTTTCTTATCAGACAAAGAGTGTAGAGATTACATTCATTGTAAATCAGCTGAGCTGGGGGTATCCACACAATTCCCGATGTAGGAAATTTAGCAGATTGTTGGGAATGCTTGAATGGGTTTTGGGAGACAGTACTTACCGAAGGATGCCAAGTTGTGAGAAATCTTCTCAGGGAATGAGAGTGAGGAGGCATGGGAATGGATGGAGTGTTTAAGGAAAATGCATGGCCAGAAAACCAAACTAAGGACAGAAGTTGGTATATGTGGTGGTGGTAGGTGGTGGGGACGCGGCAGGGGGAGGGATGGAAGTAGAAAGTGGCTTAATGGAATTCAGTGGAGAAAAGTCTATTCCAACAAAAACATAATATCTGGAAAATTAAGATAGGATTGCTTACAATTACAGAAGTAAGACCTTTCCTTTTATTCTGAGGGGAAATGATAAATCTAATGTGATATATCGTTCCCAGACACTTGCTAATTTTGTTTTTGTTTGTTTATACTTTTTTAGGAATTAGGGATTAGATTTACCAAATAAATTTCTAAAGTAACAGAATATTACACAACAATTAATGGAGACTTTAGAAAAAGCCTTAAAACCCATTACTGGTGCCTCTGAAAGTGGCATTAAACAGTGCAAAGAAAGAAAGGGCCAGAGTTGTAATTCGGACACATTCTCTCAGTAATTATGTAAACTTTCCAATGTCATTCAAAATTTAGGACGTTAGTCTCTTTTTTGGAAAGGCTTAGAATTTCTTTATTAATTTTTGTTAAATTTATGGGGTTGACATTGGTTAGCAAAATTATATAGGTTTCCAGTATGCATTCTACAATACATCATCTATATATTGCATGTGTGTTCACCATCCAGAGTCAGTTCTCCTTCTATCACCCTATATATTTGTCCTCCTTAATCCTCTTCTACTCCCCCCTCCCCCCATTACCCTCTAGTAACCACTAAACTATTGTCTGTGTCTGAGAGTTTTTTCTTTCTTTGTCTTGTTTGTTGCTTTCAGTTTTATATCCCACATATCAGTGAAGTCATGGTTCTCTACTTTTTCTCTGACTTATTTCACTTAGCATGATAATCTCAAGATCCATCTATATTGTCACAAATGGCACTATCTCATCTTTTCTTATGGTCAAGTAATAGTCCACTGTATGTATCTACCACTTCTTCTTTATCCAATCATTTATCAAAGGACACTTTGGTTGTTTCCATATCTTGGTGACTGTGAATAATGCTGTAATGAACATAGGAGTGTATATATCTTTACAGATTAATGTTTTCAGATTTTTGGGGTAGACAACCAAAAGAGGGATTGTTGGGATCTATCATATTTCTATTTTTAATTTTTTGAGGAAACTTAATACTGTTTTCTATAGTGGCTGTACCAATTTACATTCCCACCAGCAGTGTAAGAGGGTTCCTTTTTCTCCACACCCTCTCCAGCACCTGTTATTACTTGTCTTATTGATACTAGCCATTCTAACAGGTGTGAAGTGGTACCTCATTGTAGTTTTGATTTGCATTTTCCTAATAGCTTGTGAAGTTGAGCATTTTGTTTGGTTGTCTTCTTGGGAGAACTGTCTATTCGGGTCCTCGGTCCATTTTTTAATTGGATTGTTGGCGTTTTTTATTGTTGAGTTGTATGAATTCTTTATATATTTTGGATATTAGCCCTTATCAAAGGTGTTATTTGCAAATATCTTCGACCATTTGGTTGGTTGCCTCTTTGTTTTATTGGTGTTTTTTTTTTTACTGTTCAGAAGATTTTTAGTTTGATATATTAATAGTCCCAGTCATTTATTTTTGCTTTTACTTTCCATGTCTTTGAGATTAAATCTGTAGAATCCTCTCTGAACCCAAGGTCCATAAATTTAATATCTATGCCTTCTTCTATGCAAGTTATTGCTTTAGGACTTAGGTTTAGGTCTTTGACCCATTTTGAGTTCATTTTGGTTTATAGTGACAGATAGCAATCTAGATTCATTCTTTTACAAATGGCTTTCCAAATTTCCCAGCATCATTTTTTTAAGAGGCTTTCCTTTCTCAATTGGATATTTTTGGCACCTTTGTCAAAAATTATCTGTGGGTTTATTTCTAGGTTCTCAGTTCTATTCCATTAGTCTGTGTATCTGTTTTTCTGCCAATATCATGCTGTTTTGATTATTGTCACTTTGTAGTATGATGTAAAGTCAGGGAATGTGATACCTCCAGCCTTATTCTTTTTTGTTAGGATTTCTTTAGCTATTTGAGGTCTTTTGTGACTCCATACAAATCTGATTATTTTTTTTTCTATTTCTTGAAAAACATGCCATTATGATTTTGATGGGGATTGCACTAAATCTGTACATTGCTTTAGGTAATATGGCCATTTTAACTATGTTGATTCTTACAACCCATGAACATGAAATATTTTTCCATTTCTTTGTGTCTTTCTTCAGTTTCTTTTTGTAACGTCTTGTACTTTTCAGTGTATAGGTCCTTCACATCCTTTGTTAAGTTTGTTCCTATATATTTTATTCTTTTTGTTGCAAATGCAAAAGGAATGCTTTTTTTCATTTATTTTTCTGAAGTTTCATTTTTAGTATATAGGAATGCAATGGATGTTTGTACATTGATTTTGTATTCTGCTACTCTACTGTATTTGTTTGTTGTGTCTGATAGTTTTTTGGGTGGATTCTTTAGGGTTTTCTATATAAATAATCATGTCATCTGCAAAAAGTAACATTTTAATTTCTTCACTCCCCATTTAGATGCCTTGTATTTCTTTCTCTTGCCCAATTGCTCTGGTTGGAACTTCCAGTACTATGTTAAATAACAGTGGTGTGAGGGCACATCTCTGTCTTGTTTCTGATTTTAATCTCTCTGTGTGCATAGTGAGCTATCTCTAAAATTCCGTGTAAGTCTAAACGTCAGAAATTCTATGTTTCTCTTCTCAAATATAAGAACAATCCTGTGTAATCCCTGAAGGGGATAGTAGAAAATTTGCATCTACCCCTCTGGATCCCAAACTCTGAATACCTGAGGCATTATATGAAGGTAACAATGAAGAGTCTGAAATTTTTAAAAAGTAATTTTCTATATGTCACTATTTAAAAAGCTAATTAAAATGGCACCTCTATCCAAGAGAGTTCTTGAAACACTCATATTCTGGGGTGCTGAAATCTTGTTAATTCAGGGAGCGAGTACTCTCATGCATCAGAAGTTCTGATAGGCATTAGTGACTCTTTGGCAACTAAAAGTATTAAAAAGGCCCTTTATGAAAAATATTTGGAAACTTCTGGTCAAAACAGATCTAGATGGAATTATTGCAACACTAAAATATCTTAAAAGCAGGTCATTATTCAAAGCTTGACACTGGCAGCAATTTCAACATATGGTAAAACATCATTGACTCTGAGAAAATGGGAAAACTCCACAGCTGTGGTTTGCTTCTGCTGAAGAGTATACTGGCACAAAACTTGCCAGCTGTCAGAGAATAGAGAGGGAAATGCCATGCTTGTGCGCAAGGAATTAAGAGAAGCTCTGATCATCACTGGATAAAAATAGAGACAAGACTGCATGGTTGCTGCTATATATAATAAAATAAGTGATAATAAACTAAATATGGAGCATGTTTTACTTTTGTGAAAAGAACTTCTATGTATGTTATCATGTTTTCTAATTTTATCAAAACAACAACTTCATAATGCAAGAAGTAAAGGTATTTCTATTTTACAGCTGGAAAAACTGAGGCTCACAAAGGTAAAGGGCTTGCCTAAGATAAAACAAATACTAGTGTTGAAGCTGGAATGTATTACCAATCTATTGCTACACAGGTGCTATGTAACAACCACAAAACTTTAGTAGCATGAAAAAGCAAGCATTTATTTTTAATACATCTGGGGTGATCAGCAAGACAGCTCTCTTGATCTGGGTTGGGCTCAATCACATGTATAGGGTGTGTCTGACTGTTTGCTGACCTAGGATGGCCTTGGCTAGAATAACCAGAGGGATTTACCTGTGGTATGCACCATTGTCTTTGATCTTTCCGGAAATACTCTCTGGGCAATGGCAGAAGAACAATACAATAAGCAGACACACACACGTGCTTTCCCAAGCCTCCTACAATGCCCCATTGGCCAAAGAATATGAGGGCTATCTGGAAAAAATCCAGCCATAAATGCCTCTATTTTTCATATTACATGACTGGATACTTTCCAGACAGCCCTTGTATATATCTGTTCAAACTCAGAAATCAGAATTAAAAGAAAGGTAGCAGTTAAGTATATGGGCCCACTAATATTTACCACTTGGACTATCAACCTATGTTTTCTATTTCTAGTCTCATCCAATCTTTTTTTCCTTTTCTAAGGTGTATATAGCTCTCAAACTGAAGAAAAATTTCAAGGGAACTAACTGGCCCTTAAAAAATGAATGTGATTTCTACTCAGGTGTACCAAGTGACAATTAATGGAGTTATCTTGTATTCTTTTTTTCACTTGAAAATTATTGCCTACTATATATGCTAGGCACTATGCTGAGAAACCTGTTTATAAATGAATAGAGCAGTCACGTCAGCTTTTTTTTTAATAATTGTATATCAAAACTTTGTGTTAAATTATGTTAGTATAAAATTTCTTCTATATACACTCCCCAAATTCAAGTCAGATATCAGCACCTGAAAAATACAGGGAAAAACAGGTTGCAGCGCAATTCAGCAGTTCTGCTCAATTCTCCCACATAGTTCCTGCGGCAGCTGCTGCATTCTTCATGGTCTCATATACCAAATGCACCTTTAATTCTTTCCTTTCTCCTCCCACACATGACCCTGCTCACAAAGAGAGTCAGCAGCTCTTTTCCTGCTGTAATACGTCTGCAACTGCCTCAAATTCCAAAATTAGTTCTCGTGTTGAATGGATCCAGTGGAAAAAGCAGGGCATTTCTCCCCAGGTTCACAGATAAAATGCCTTATGTATTGACATTTTAGAGCTGGAAGAGGCATAGGATCCTCTAGTTCAGGCAGTTTCAAAATTCTTCTTATTATTTTAATTGTAAAGAAATGGAATTCCCTCTTTCAATTTCCAAATGACATTTTTGGTAGGGCCCATGACCTAGAATAAATAAAGGGAAGTTTTTCTGCATAAATTTAGAGCAGAGTGTTCAAACCTTCACCCACTCAACTTTGACCAAGCTAAAACTAATGGAAACATTCTGAAAGAAAGCAAATGTGCCCTAGATAAACCCGGCCAGTTTTGAAGGTCCTGTTCTTTTTCCCCCATAACACTGAAAAATGCTAATATGTGGCATGTGTGCTGCCATGTCGCCTCCTGTTCCTATGCAGACATGACTAATCAAGTACAGCTCTGTTTCCTAATAAAACTGAATTTGACATCAGAGTTCCTTTCAATATAGAACTCTGGAAATTCACTATCAGAGTAAATAAGAGTTAGCACTGAAGGTGAAACCTTGCTATCTCTATGAGAAACTTTCTGTTCACACACACACACACACACACACACACATATTACCTGCCTTATATTTAATAATAATGTTCCCTGTTTATCTACTCAGATGGACAAACTATGAGCTCTATGGAAGTTGTACTAGGGTATTATAGTCAGCTCTTAGAATCTCAGTAGCCTCCCACACACAGGAAGAAGACATCTTAAGAAGACATATAGCCACACTACAGTAACTCTGAAAAAACAAATATTGATGAATGTGTGGGTACTTGAGAAGTCACCAAAAAACAGACCCTAGAGAATCCTTCATTAGTTATAATACTCAGTGGCTGACTGAGGGGACATTATCCCCACTTTTATGGTACAAAAGATTTTTTTATGAGAAACGACATTTACATCCAAACAGTTTACAATTCTACTTTCCACTAATCCAAAAAGTGTTTTTATGACCTTCTCTAATCTAATCTAAATTGAAAAAGTAATAAGAGGTGAGTGACAACTTAGTGGATTTAAGGTTTGGATGTTATCCTTAAAAGGTCTTTATTTTCTCAAATCTATTTTTCCCCACCAAAACTATGGGCTTTGGAGTTAGTTAAACCAAGGTCCACCTCTCATCTCTGCTTCTTGCCTGCTATGTGACTGAGTATTGTTTTACTGTTTTAGGTTCTCAGAATGTCATATTATCCCAAAGTTTATTTGAAGATGATATGTCATGTGGTGATTCCATAAGCCTAAGTCAAGAAACTGAGGTTCTAGTACCTGTCATGTGCTTTAAATGGCCCCGGGATCATCAATGTCTTTATTTGTCAATGAAGATTGGGTTTCATATGCTGTGAGGTGGTCTTTGGAGGTGCACCAATCAGATTTTCCATCAGGAGAAAACTTACTATCCAACTCCAAAAGATGCAGTTCTTCTTATTTGCCTAAGCTTTATATCTGAGGCCAGCAATTCCTAAGCGGCTCTAACCAGTACCCGAGTACTGCTCTTTCTCCTTTAATGGACAAACTTTGTGCCAGAGTTCCCTGTTGGATTGGATGAGACTGCCCGAACTACTACACTGTGGTCACTCTCTGCCCAATACTGTCCCCACTCTTTTCTTTTCACAGGTAACAGATCTAAAATGCAGCTTGAAACTTTCCTTGTCCATTCTTTCTTCCTCCATCCTTCATCATTTACTAGCATTATCTTCCTTCTCCCTCCAATAAACAAACCCCTTGCACTCCTAACTCCATTTCAAAGTCTAATTTGTGACTGACTTCAACAGCACATTCTGTAAAGTCTATTTTAGGTCAATAATCTTTTAATAAATAATATCATGTTAGAAGTGATTCTGCTTTCTCTTACTTTTATGTTTGGCACTTTAGCAATAGAACTTGGAGAAGGTGAGAGGGATGCTTAATTAAGAAGACTACCATCTCTGTTTACCTGGAACAGTGCCAGTACACACATGTCCAGGTATCCCTTCTGACCTAACATTTGCTACTATAAAAATTGTTTTGGAGACCATATATTATATGGTTTCCCTAAGGATAGTGAATAACATCTACAATTTCTTCAATTTCCTAAGTTTAAAATGCTCCCACGTAGTTCCAAAATAGCTCAACATTTGTCAATGTGATGATATTCTCATTCATTCATGTATTTATTTATTTTTGGAAATATTTATTAAGTTTAATCCAATACATCATTTTATACTCTGGACTTGGATAAAAGACAGTAACATTTTAGGTCAATTTATTGTATTTTATTAGCTAAAATACTAATTTGAAAGATGCAATTTTTCCTTCATTCTCCAGTTCACAAAGATCTTTCAGAATGGCCAGTCTATCATAACAGATGTTTTCTCCAGTGAGCATGACATGCTTCCCTTGGGAAAATCTCTGGGCAGCTGCGGTCACTATGCAGGTTGCTGATTTCAGCTAGACTATATTCAACAGATGGAGTGCTCACAGGTGTCTGGAGAACACCAGAAAATATTTGTATTTCTCAGTAGGAGAATTGGAAGGATTTTTGTTGGCTGTGCTGGTGTTTCCACTTGTACATGTTTTAATGGTACGTACTTTTCTGCACATCATAAGGGACTTGACACTGGGTGATGAACACTTAATGCAACAGATAGATGATGCTCTGTGGAATTGTACAACTGGAACCTATGTAATTTTTGCCAACCATTGTCACCCCAATAAGTCTAACAATAAAAAGAAAGTAATGTTACCAGGATATATTTCACTAACTATGAAATCATTAAAGATTTTTCATTTTATTCATAATTCTTAATGCAAATTCATTAAATAGCTCTGCTAAAACGTCGTTTCTCTTAACTAATTGAGACACTCTTGGGATTTTGCATGTGTCACATGGTTGGAAAAAACCTGCTTGCCTCCACTTCATGGTTCCCAATTTGCCATTGCCATGGCAAAACCGAATAAGGAAGATTAAAATGGGCTATTACAAGAAACATTTATTTTCAGCACAATGAAAAAATTGTTCCTGAAGTCAGGATCAACTTTGGGTTCTTGAGACAAGGCTGTATTCTGTTTCAGTTGGAAAAGAGTGAAAAAAATGATACATATCGAACGATGAATAACCTGAAGATTAGTCACTACAAAGACTAATCACATCTCTGAGTATTCCCTACATTTTTTTTTACAATTTTTATTAGTTTCAAATGTATAAGACACATAGTAATTAGACATTTATATACCTCACAAAATAACCCCAATAAGTCTATTACCCATCAGACACCATACATAGTTATGACCATGTTATTGACTATACTCTCTATGCTGTACTTTATATCCCCATGACTGTTTCTTTTCATTATAGTTGACATTAAATATTATTTTATATTAGTTTCAAGTATATAGAATTGTGTTTAGATATTTATATATTTTCTGAAGTGATCCCTTGGATAAGTCTAGTACCCATCTAACACTCTATATAGTTTTTACAATATTATTGACTATATTGGGAGTAGGGCTAGGAGGCTGGGTGAGAAAGGTGAAGGGATTAAGAAGCACAGATTTTTAGTTAAGTATCTCCTACAATTAAATTTTCTTTTTAAATCACAAAATGGTATGGGGAATATAGTCAATAATGTTGTAAAATCTATATATGGTGTCAGATGGGCACGAGACTTATCAGAGGAGCACTTCATAAATTATATAAATGCCTATCCATTGTGCTGTACACCAGAAAATAATATAAAATAATATTGAATGTCAACTATAATTTAAAAATATATATAGTCACAAGATGTAGAGTACAGCATAGAGAATACAGTCAATAGTATTGCAATAGCTATGTAAAGTGTCAGATTGGTAGTAGATTTGTTGGAGTTATCATTTTTTGAGGTATGTAAATGTCTAATCATTATGTTGCTTTTGTACACCTGAAACTAATGATAGATAAATAAATAAATAAATAAATACTCACAAGATGGTTGCATGTTGTTTGGTTGCATACTCAATTTGTCATTTTTTGTCATTGTTTGTGCCATTCATTGGCCTTAGGCAGCTCTGAATTTCCACTTATGGCACAAAACTCAGTTTTTGGTGTTTACTGTATAATAGGGAGACATTTAAAAAGATTTTTAATATTAGAAGGTGTCATGATTGATTATCACGTATCTGTTAGTTGCCATAATATATTTCCCATAAATATTACTTTGTGCAACAAGTATGAATTTCTCCATAGTATATGAGGTATGAATAATGTTACATTGAATTATTTTCCCCAAGTTGACTAGTCAGCTCCAATCCCCACCTGTAAGGCCAATGTCACTCATTTGGGGGGACATCCCTACACCTCCTTTATAAAGTCATAGTACAGTCAGGAAAGTGAGCACTATTGTAGATATTTCTAGCTGGAAGGGATGTAATACAGAGAAACATAGGCTTCCACAACCTTTGCAGTGTTGCTAACATCAGGGAAGCAGAAAATACAGGAATCAGAGAGGACTTCCACTGATCATCTCAGGTGTCTGTCTGCAGGAGCCAAGAAGGAGATTCCTGTAGGATGCTCAGAAGTTGTCAAAGCCCTGCCCATGCCTGCAACTTTAGGAGGAGAAATTATGATTTTTTCTTTTATTACATTTTCCAAATCTCACTCAAGTCCTTTTCTATGGTATTGCCTAACCTGGAGATCTTGCTGGCTAGGAGATCCTGAAAATGTATTTCTAGGGTTTTCTGTTTCTAAGCCAACATAGAAGGCTAGAAATGACACAGAGCCAGGATAGACAATAGCTGGCACAGTATCACAACCCTGAGGGGCACAAATACCCCAAGAAGAAAGTCTTCCATATTTATAATTGTCACCTTGATAGACCCTGAAGTCTTAATTCATGACTGTTTCACTGCTATTATGTGTTTCTACAAGTTGCAGCTGCAGTAAACTAACCCCATTTACATGCCTATTTCTCTCCAGGCTTGGAAACCCTGGCCCAACTCCCTTCCCAGGTAAGCAAGATCATCCCGATGAGGACACCTCTATCTTAATTCTCTCCTGGATAAGCTTGCAGGCTTCCTAGGCTATGGAGGTACATGCCACCCTTAGTAACATAGCCTTCACATCACCTGCTGCCCCACAAGGTACTCACTCCATTCACACCCATCCCTGCCCTCCAGTACCCAAAACACTCCTTTGCTGTCCTTATGTCCCAATCTGAGAGTCACGTCAAGGACATACGGATAGCCAACACACATGAAAAGATGCTCAATATCACTAATCAAAAGAAAAATGCAAATTAAAACCACAATGCAATATCATCTCACACCAGTCAGAATGACGATCATCAATAAATCAACAAACAACTGATGGAAAGGATGTGGAGAAAAAGGAACCCTTGTGCACTGTTGATGAGGTTGTAAATTGGTGCAGCCACTATGGGATAGGTTTGGCGGTTCCTCAAAACATTAAAAATAGAACTATCTTGTGACCCAGCAATTCTACTTCTGAGTATTTATCTGAAGAAATACAGTTGTTTTTTTTTTAAAAAAAAAAGTTAGTGTGAAGATTGGTTCTGACTGATTTTTAAACAGTTAAACTTAATTGCATTCATGTGCCTCCAAGCTTTCTCAATACAAAAATCTGTTTTAAAAGAGACTTCTGTTGCCACCCACCTGAAAACATCTCCTTGGAGCTCTGGAACACAAAACCCAATTAGTTTCCAGTAGAGTAAAGGGAACCCCAGATCTTAGGGGGATTATAGCCTGACTGGCCCCCTAGTGGAGTAAAAAGCACTTTTAATTCTTTCCCAATGAATCACCAGCAACAAGAATACAAGGCTATTTCTCTGTAGGTCACCCTGTCACATTGAATTTGCAATAAATCAACCTGCCACACTTGCTAGAGGATTGTCTTTTCCTGCAGATGCTGAAGTGAAAAGCACTCCTCTCAGCAAATCACTGTGGAACGAGAGCTATGTCTATCTCCCCAGAACTAAACTGCCATGAAATGAGTACGGATTCTTGCTCTATGCTCATCTCATCAAGAAGAAATCAAAGCCCAGCAATCCCCATGCATGACTATGAGAGGAGATACAGTGATGCTTATAGATGCAGGTAGGAGGTTAGACATTCTGGGCCACCTAAGTGATTGGTCTGTCTAGGTTTGAAGGATAAGAAAGAACAGAGGAATTCTTAGGGATCTTGCAGAAAAGGTGTGGTAATGAGTCACAGTGGGGGGCAATGATAAAGGTACAGAGGGAGAGAATGGGTGAGCAAGTGAGCAAACAGGAAGGAGTTAATGGGCATGAATGACAATGAGCTTTGTGCAACTGAGTAAAAGACGGAAGAGTATCCATTTTTGAAGAATTTGAACACTGAAAGTCACATATTTGTATGACCACCAAAATGGTCATACCACGTCCAGCAGGATGAGGCTAAAGAAAAAAACTTAGGAGCTAAAACTAGTTTGATATACAGGAGTGGGCAGGTATAAACTCTGTGATCAAGCCCAGACTTGAAGCTAGGCAGTGAAAATTAGAGGGTCTAATGTGAACTCAAAGGGTCTAATGCAAACCTTATTAATAAAGTAAACACTGTGGTAGATAATCACAGAACAAGCCACATGCAAAAATCTACAAAAGTAGGTAGGTGATGCCCATGAAGAAAGTCCACTAGTAGAAAATAAGACTGAAACTCATTGGCTAGGGTTCCAACTGGGATTATTATAATCTTTGAAAAGATAGGACAGGCATAACCAAGGCAGAACGTCATCCCTAGATGGTTATGGTATTGGAAGCGTTCCTGGTTCAGAGACTCATAATAATTGTTACTAGAGGGTGCAGGTTGTCCTGAAAATAAAGAAGAGTTCCAGTTATGAGAATCAGGAATAAGGCCAGGATTGAAATAACACAACTAATAATAAATAGTATTATTATCATTTATACATGTATTACCAGGTTACCAGAACTCTGTCTTTTTAATATCTTTTCCCTACTAGTGAAGTAGATATTATTATCTGTTTTAATAATATCTCCCTGAGCCCCAGGGAGTTAAATTATCAAAATCATATGTATAGCTAGTATGGGATAGAGCATGAATTGAACTCAAGGCTCTCTGATTTCAATTATGATATAATGATAAGCAGAGAATTGAGCTTGATTTTCCTCAGTCATTACAGTGACTAAGAATATTTTTCAAAGATAGTTGCAACATGATCTCTTATTTCACATGGTTTTCTGCAATGTGACTTTGCCACTCCCCGACAAAGAAGAGTCCATTTATCTACTCCCTTGAAACTGGTACAGAACATGGCAGAAGTAATGGTTATGGGTTCAGTGAGTAGGTTGTCTTGGATGTTCAGCCCAGTTGAGCCTTTAGATGACTCCATTGCAGCCACCATTTATATGACTACAACCACATGAAATTTGCCTAGCTGAGCCAAGAACTTCAAGAACTAATAATATATCATTTTTTCAAACTACAAAGATTTGCGATAGTGTTTAGGTAGCAAAAGATTAGAATGTCACACAAAGTAAAATGTGGCCCTAACTAACATGCTGAAACTGAGCCTGGGAAGACAGTTAGATAGGTCTAGGTGTGGGGGCAAAGGGGAGATGGAAAACTAACTTCACAACCCATTGGTGACTCTTAAGTTTGGGGTAGAGGATGAGTAAGACACTTGAGTAACATGAAATTTTGTAGCTGTTACTTAGCTCAGTTGCCTTAGTTGTCATGTTAGTTTTCTACTGCTACACAAAAAATTACTATAAACTCAGTAGGTTAAAACAACACATTTATTATCTCACAATTCCCATGATTCAGGAATCTAGTCACAACTTAGCTAGATCTTCTGTTCAAGGTCTCACAAGGCTGTAATTATGGTGTTGGTTAGACTGGAACTTCAGCTTTTCTTCCTATCACATAGTTTTTGGCAAAATTCAGTTTCTTGTGGATACATAACTATGTCCTTCAGCTCCTAAATGCCACCAGTAGTTTCCTGCCACATGGCTTTCTCCATAGGCAGTTCATATCTCAGGAATTTGATTCTTCAAGGTAAGAGAGTCTCTCTAGTCCAGTGGTTCTCAACCTTCCAAATGCTGTGACCCATTAATACAGTTCCTCATGGTGTGGTGACCCCCATAACATTATTTTCATTGCTACTTCATAACTGTCATTTTGCTGCTATTATAAATCATAATGTAAATATCTGATATGTGTTTTCCGATGGTCTTAGGCGACCCCTATGAAAGGGTCGTTCGACCCCCCCAAAGGGGTCACGACCCACAGGTTGAGAACCGCTGCTCTAGTACATGCTGCCCATACAGATATATCTATATCTATATCTATATCCAAATCTACATATACGTCTACATCTATCTATATCTATATCTATCTATATCATTTATATCTGGATCTCTGAGGTCTGTCTGAAAAACATCCAGCCATAAATGCCTCTATTTTTCACATTACATGTCTGGATACTTTCCAGACAGCCCTCATATATCTATATATCATTTATGTCTATCTATATCATCTATATCTAATCTATTTCTATATATAGATAAATAGATAAATGAGAGAGAGAGAGAGAGAATCATAAGAGTGAAATCCCCTCACCTTTGCCATATTCATTTGTTAAGAACAAGTTACAGGGTCTTCCCACACTCAAGGGGAAGAGACTATTCAGGACATAAATACTGGGATCACCTAAGAATCTGTCTCCAACAGTTTGTCCTCCTTAATTTATTCAGTATTCCATGTCCATTCTTCCACTTATCCATCATTTATTGTCTAAGCATGCTGCTTCAGACCTTGGCATTTACTTTTCTATCTACCTGGAACACTTCCCCAGAAATTTGCAAACCTCACCCCTCTGCCTTCCTTCAGATTTCTGTTCAAATATCACCTCTTCAGTGAGGGATTTCCTAGACCAGCCTGTCTAAAACAGTCAATCTTGTGCCCTAGCATTCACTATCCCCTTATTCTTGCTCTATTTTTCTCAATAAATCTTGCAAACATTTGATACATATACTTACTGCTTTGTTTATTGGCTATTTCGTTCAGTACAGTGTAAGGTTTGTAAAAGCAGGGACTTTGTTTAATTCACTGTTGAAGTTTCAAAACCTAAACCAGTGCCTCCAGCCATAGCTAGAACTCAATGAATATTTGTTAAATAAATGATGAATAAACAAACGGACATGTATTGAGCACCTATCATGTGTAAAGGATGATGCCAATTGCTGAACAGTTTCAGCTGTGAAAGTGTGCTAGGACAGTACAGAAACTTGACCCTGAGAATGAAGATTTCTTAGCAAAAAAGATACTTCAAAATCAAATTTAATCTGAAGCAACTTAAAGGAGGCATCAGAATCTTCTACAAATCCCAGAGAAAGCACAAATTAAAACTGAGGCAGCTGGAGTTAGTGTTTGAGTGAAGACAAGCACTCAGAAAATTAAAACTGTGTCAAAACAAAATGAAAACAATCTTTTCAAGAGCAGTGGTTTCTAGGTTCACTTTTCCAAGAAGCTAAGAGGTGTATGCAGACCACTAATTTTTGCAATACTAAGAAGTGCTTTACCTGATGCAGTATGCTAGTTTTAATTGTTCCAATGGAGAAGCCATCTTCTTGTAGATGGTGCTTGATGGGTCCTGGATCATCTTAAGGTGTTTTGTAGAGCTGTGTATAATGTTGCAGGTATATTCATGGAGAAGACACTGAAAAGGCTGATTTCCAGAAGCTGAACTCTAATTACAAGCAAATATTGGAACCAAACCAACAGTAGCTAAGAGAAAGAACACTTCTGAGGAATAGAAGACTGTGCAAAGACAGAAAGAATTTAGCCCTTACAGCTGGTCTTGGCAAGGAATGGTGAGGATGCAAGTGACAGTGATGGTATAGTTCAGTTATAAATCATAAATAAAAGTAAAGTCCAATCATAATATGAGGGGAAATGAGTTGGTTTCCTTATGTTTCCAGTCTTATTTTGTGATGCTGGGGATTGTGCCCAAACTGTCAGAATACCCGTGGAGAAAATATCCTGAGCAGCAAGAATAGAGTTAGGCAGCCTACAGCAATTTCCTTCTTATCTAAAGAAAAGCATGAAGCCAATTTCAAAGTGTGAAATCAACTTAGACTTTGGGTTTCAGCTAACTGCTTAGCTTCCACCACCCCTTGTTATTGGTGAGAAAGAGCTGGGGACAGCTGATTCAAAGAACCCTGCAAGAACTATGAGTTGATATTGATAGGGAAGTAAAATTAATTTCCCAATGAGCACTGCATATATCTCCAAAGCACAGTGGGCACTGCCTGTGCACTCCCCTATGCCATCCAAATGTACCATCTATCTAGCAGAGAAATGCAATAACTGAAATGATTTATAGCCAAGTGGGCATACGCAGCTGTGTGACATCTGGGTGCCAAAGTCTTGTATGTTTCAGTTAACTATTAAATAGTCATAGATTGAGAGTAATTGGTATCTCTGCAAAATGTAATATGTTTGCAATTTGAAAATGCCAAATAGTAAAGTAATGGTGCTAATAAAAAGTGGCATTTGGTAAGCTTAAAATCTCCAAGTTAAACAAAAAGAAGAAAAAAATGGATCATTGAATGTGTCTTTTTTTTCTTTCATGTAGACAATAGTCCGTTACTTGCCTGTATTGCTGATTTGCCAAAGAAACATTTAAGTTTCAGATTCCTGGGCCCTACCTTTTGGAGTTTCTTTCTTTTTTCTTTTTTCTTTTTTTTTTTTTGCTAGTCAAATTCAGCTGTGGGGAGTTGTATACTAAGTTTAGTAACACCATTGTTTTTTATAAGTTCTGATAACCATCAGAACAGCCCCTATTCGAGTTTCTGGATTGATAGGGAGATTCAGAAGCTATTTTTGTAATCCCAAATGATTCTGATGGGCATTTTTGAGAACCTGAAAATAGATAACTTGAAGGAGGCCTACCTTTATGTAGACAACAGACTAAAAGGTAGATGTTTAAGAAACAAAATGGTCATTATACTTTAGGGTTACATAGCACTTTGGCCCCAAATGACAGAAAGTTACTGAATTGAAGATCTTAGAAGGCAAGTTCTGGATAAACATAAGGAAGAATCCTCTAAAACTGGAGTTGAAACGACCAGTGAAAAACCAAGCATGATGGTCAATGGGGTAGTAAGTGTGGGGCCAGATTGTTATTCCATGTACAGACATACCCAGTGAAATAATGGTTTCTGGTAGCAATGATTATCTTTTTGTCACTAGATTTGTCCAAGAGTTATGAGAACAATTTTATCAACTGAGCATTTACCCTTTAACCCACTCCAACTTACTCTCTTCTGCCAACCCTGCCTTTACTTCACAAACACCCTCTAAATTGCCAAATTAAAAAAATACTCTGTGATGTTTATTGAGTGCTTACTGTTTATTCAGGTACTGTTCCATACAATTTAGGTGTTGCATTTAATTCTTGCAAAAATCCTATGAACTAGGTGATATTCTTATCTAATTTTACACATGTAGCATCTCGAGCACAATGAGGATAAATTATTTTCTCAAGGTGACATGACTAGAAAGGAACACAATTGATATATGATTCTGAGAAACCAAATTCTGGAGCCAGAACTCATATATAGTCCACTACACAACTCTTTCACCAGACCTCCATGAAATATTTGGCATGGCTGACCTCACTCTTCTTGAAATACTCTTAGTTTCTATGACATCACAATTTCAGAATCTTCCCCTTACTTTTCTGTCATGCATTATTAGTTTCCTTTACTAGCTCCTCCTCCCCTAGTGAAGCAATGACTTCATTATTCCACTCTTATGTAGGTATTCTCGTGGTTTTTCAATGCCATATTATATATATATATATACACATATATGTATGTGTGTGTGTGTGTGTGTGTGTGTGTGTGCATGTGCGTGTATGTGTGTGTGTGTGTGTAACTGCAGAATTTATAACTATAGTCCAGGCCACTTTAGTGAAATTTTATAAATATATTTAAAATCCTTACATCAATGCCTCACAAACAGCTCACAATTAAATTGTTAAAAGCTTAAATTTTGATTTCCAGCCTTCCTTTTAGAAATTGAGACAAAGGAGAGCTTCAGAATCATCCTTGATACCCTTCTCTCCCAGCACACTTACATCCAATCTATCACTATGTCTGGTCCATTCTACTGCCACAATATTTGGACCATGTTCATTGACTTCTAATCCATTACCACTAATCTGGCAGAAGTCTATCTCTCATTAGACTGTTGTAAGAACAAATTTGTTAGCTCTTTGCTTACCAAGCTAGTCCAACGTGGCCTGCGAGCCACATATGGCCCAGGACGGCTTTGAACATTGCCCAACACAAATTTGTAAATTTTCTTAAATCATTATGAGATTATTTTGCAATCTTTTCTTTAGCCCCTCAACTATCATTAGTGCTAGTGTATTACTGTATGGCCCAAGACAATTCTTCTTCCAATGTGGACCAGGGAAGCCAAAAGGTTGGACACACCTGGCTTAGACTCTGTCTTTCCTAAGTGAGTGGCTCTCCTTACAAAAAAACTTAGTTCTGAATGTACCCCTTGGTTTCCTCAATGTGTTCCTCTAGATTAGACTAGAGATGATTATTTTTATAAACATTACTTTTTATTATTGCATAACATTCCATCTTATATTTTCATATAGTTTAACCATTTTTTAATTACAGATTATTTAGTTGCTGCTACTTTATAAAACAATTATTAGACTTTATTTTTATAGCAATTTTAGGTTGACAGAAAAATTGAGCAAAATATCAGAGTTCACATATATTCCCTCTTGCCCCACATAGTTTCCCCTAATATTAACATCTTGCATTAGTGTAGTACATTTGTTAGAGTTGATGAACCAATATTCACACATTATTATTCACTAAACTCCATAGTTGATATTAAGGTTCTTTTTTTGTGTTGTACATTCTATGGGTTTTTTTTTCTTAATGCTGACTTGAGAGGCTTGATTTTTTAATTTAATTTTATTTATTTCTTTTTTTTTATATGTGGGGGTTCCCTGGCTGGGAATCGAACCCAGGCCGCAACGTTGACAGCACCAGCGCCGAAGCCTTAAGCCACTACACCACCAGGAAACTCCCCATTTTATGGGTTTTGACAAATGCATAATGTCATGTATCCACCCTTACAGTATCATCCAGAACACCTTCACTGCCCTAAAAATCCCCTGTGCTCCATCTGTTTATCTCCCTCCCCCACTCTTCCCCTGAACTTTTTAGCAACCAGTGATCTTTTTGTTCCTTCTTTACCTTCTCCCCAACCCTGCTCTCCTCTCTCTCGATAAACACACTCATCCTCCAGGCACCATTGTAAGAATTAAATCCTCAAACACAGGCTTTGCAGAAAGACAGGCCTATATTTATATTTTCCTTCTCCCTCGTAGAATTGCAGAGCATTCAGGAATCTTAGAGATTATTTAATCCATGATTTTTGTCCTTTGATATCTTTTGTACTATCTATTTCTTTTTTGACTGGTGTTAGGAGGAGGTAAGAACCAACATGAAAATTTACTGCTTGGACAAGCCACATGTTGTCTGTAATTTCAGCAAGCACAAGTCCATGCATACTTGCAATGGGGAAGAGTTAGAGGAAAAAGGCCCAGTAAGCATTATGTGCTGTGATGGTTAATTTTATGTGTCAACGTGGTTGGGCCATGGTGTCCAAATATTTGGTCAAACATTATTCTGGATGTTTCTGTGAAGGTTTTTTAAATAACATTAACATTTTAATTGGTGGACTTTGAGAAAAACAAATTGCCCTCCCTAATGTGAATGGGTCTTATCTAATCAGTTGAAGGCATGAAAAACAAAAGAAAAAGGTTCATCCAGTCTGAGCAAGAAGTAATTTTGCCAGCAGATGGTATTTTGACTAGAATTGCAACATCAGCTCTTCCTTGATGGTAGATTTCGGACTTAACAGCCTCCATAGCCTTGTGAGCCAATTCCTTAAACAACCTTTGTTATCTATCTCTCATCTATCAGCTTTCTACATTCTATTGGTTCTGTTTCTCTGGAGAACCCTGACTAATACACACAACTAAAAGTTAATGAGAAACACTGAGTCCTATTTTGGGGAGACAAGATTGAGAGCATGTGAATTCTTGATATTTGTTACTAAAAACCTACATTCCACTTGGACTATTTCTGATTCCCACGGTGAAATCAAAAGATGGAAAATGAAGAGAATGGGAGGTGTGTGGGAGGGAGGATGAGGGTGAGTGCATATTACCACCTTAAGCCTTCTAAATTCCAGTTGAATATAACTCCCTCGATAATATACTTCCCCATTTCAGGCAATGGTTTTCAAGATAATTACATAGACTTCATGGTTCCTCAAAGTAATATGATTAATACTCTTGTGGCATGGGTAATAATGATGCATCTTCCTCAGAAAATGATTTTTAAAAATCAGGCTTGATGCACCATTTCTGTCTTATATACCTTCTTATCTCTTCAGCTTATAGTAAACAACAGTCTGAGACTAAACAAGTAGGAAACTATTGTTAAACCCTTCCTTCACAATTTTCAGTGCTCCAGAAAGGTGACATCTTTTCTCATTTACCTCTCTCTTTACAGGAAGCCTATTAACAAGGACTTTTCGAAGGAAACTTCAAAAGAAACAGAATTTCTAAGACAAGTAGGAAGGAATGGGGCTGCTTTCATGTGTTCAGATAGATAGCTGCATGTATCAAAAAGACAGAAATATTTGTGCATGAATTATATTTTAAAAACATTGATTTACTTAACAAATGTTTGGGGATGCTCTACTGTGTGAAAAGCTGTGTGTTTCAGGACCTGTTTACAATAACTAGCGAGACAGTGTCCTTAACTCCAGGAAGTTCATCATTTAGACCAAAACAGTAGATAATCGAGCAATTACCAATAGTATAATATGATAAGCATTACAATAGAGTCATGTTGAGGGTGCAAGTAGAAACCTGTGAAGAAATAACATTCGAGAGTGCTGACATGCTAAGTAAAAATGTGAACGAATGGCATGCAACAAAACTCCACTGATACTGTTTTTAAAAATTCACTCTTATAGTAAAGTTACATTATTTTCTTGAAACAATTAAAATTAAGTTCATGGTATTTGACTTTTTTGAGTCTTCAGAGCTGGAGTAGTGTTATGTCTTAGGTTACAATATTATGTCAGTTTCTGATGTATCTTTCCAGAAGATTACAAAAATAGGACAGAAAACAAAATAATAAAGATATGCTTATATATGAGAGAACTAATAAATGAGATAAATTGTTTCCTTTTCAAAATAATAATAAAATATTTATTTAATAAAATTGGTAATTTTAAATGATGTTAATTTATTAAAAAATAAAGTTGTGCTATTTAAATGTTTCAAATAGATCAACAGTCTTCAAAGTCTTGTGCAAAATGGAAAATCATGCTTACCTGGAAAAGCAATGCATTGGTGATTGCTTAATAAGCATTTATGTCTAACTTTAAAAACAAAGCATGTTCTATTATTTAATTTAATAAAATATCACATTTCAAGAAGAAACACAAAATGGGATAGTTTAGTTGCTGCCTTATTTCCTTTGTCTCACTTTTATGTCTATAAGAAATCTCTGAAAATTTTTGAGGGTAAAGGAGACACAACTGCTCTGTCCTTTCTGGACTGCCCTGCAGGAAGCCCTTGCCTGCACTAATGGGACTGCAATGGAAGCATTATATATCCCTGTGAAATTAAAGTGATTGGACATTGTTCCAGCAAAGATTACCATTTTTGCTTTTTTTTTTAAAGAGTGTGATTACGGTAGCTGTGTGCATACATTATTTTATCTTAAAGTATAACAAATTACACAAATTAACTTCATGCTGAGGAGAGATATTACTCGGTTGCATGAATCTTCATCCTGAGTGAGAATTACTGTACAATTGCCTCTGTATTTTGAATGAGGCACTTCAGTGTGAATAAAAAGACACACATTGCATTCTGAAAAGGAAAATAACGACTTCACATATGAAAGACTCATGCTATCAATTTTTTTCCTGTTATTTTATGCTATTCAAAAGTGGCATGAGTGCAGATTGGAGAAGTTGGCGCAAATCTTAAATTTTCATTTTTCAAAACAGTGCACTTAACAATTGCATTAGTAGTAAAGAGGCTTCTTCGGAGCTATTGTTCATGATGACTGTCTCAATCTGGGATTGGAAAGGACTCTAATATCATCACTCTGTGAACAACATGAAAATCACTACCTAAAGCTATTCCAAGCATTTGTTTTTCCTTTTCATAAGACCCTGATTTAAGACCTGAAAAATAATAACAGAAATAAGCTTTTGAAACCTATTCCTCAAGCACTGAACTATACATAAAGGGAATAAGCCAATTCTAAAATTGCAGGCAAGTTCACGTTGTGAATATAAAACATGGGCTCTAATGATCACGCTGTCTTTTCCAAGCCTGAAAAATGTCCCTTTACTGGTGTTGCATTCTTGCTCATACGGGTAAATAGAGTTGGGTGACTAAAGTTTTACAGGGATATTAAAAACTCAAACTTACTTTTCAAAATGATACATAAGGCTTGAATAAGCTTTATCCACCTTAATAGAAAACAATAGACATCATGTAATAATTATATTATGAAAAGTAAAAACAAATTACATGGACTTTGAAAGATGGGAAAAGAAGTCTATAGTGGAAGTGCTTATACATAGGCCCAAAGGAAGACAATAAAGAGAAAGAAGAACAAAGAAGTGGAGATTTATTGTTTGAATACTCTCTATGCATCTTCTGAGTCCCCCAGTGCTAGCTGAACAAGACACAGGCATCAGGGTCAGACACGTGGATTTGTCAGAATGGAATGTGTAGTCTCTGTAAGGGGGACCTGAGGCTAGAACAGATAGCTATTCCAGAGATCCTATCTCCAACACATTTTTTTCCTTTGAGAACTCTGCAAGGAATCCATGTGTAAGATGTTTGAATGCTGTATATATTGCGATGGGTTTCTACTAAATTGGTAGCACTGGGCTCCTGTCTTTGTGAAGTTTCTAGGAACAAACTTGCCCTTCTGCTGTAAACAACTAGAAAACTGCACAAAATAGATAAAACAGCAGCTGTCAGACATGGACAACAGATAGCACATTGCACAGATCCCCAAGAGAAGGGAAACAAATGAAGTGAGCCCTAGGATTGCCTCACCTTTCCGCCAGGAAACACTTTCTGGGATGTGATGCCAGAAGGGGTAAGGGAAGCAGACATGGTGGTTTCTTTGAGTTGAAGAGGTGTTTAGGGAGGCTGAGGCAGCTAGAAATACAGAGCAAAGTGCCATAAAGGAGGGAGCTGCACAGACAGAGTGGTAGGAAACTTCCTAGGGGTTCCTTTGAGTCTGTGGCTGAGTGCTGTGCGCATGTGTCCGATGAAGATCTACAGTGTTAGGCATAGAATGATCAGGAGGATGATACTGAGAAATTTCAAGCAGATCAAGTAGTTTTGTACATTTATATTGCAAAATTTGAGATTTTTTCATCAGTTTTAGGGGAAAGGTGATAATTGGTAATTTGAAGAGTTATTGAAACATCTAGGTAAATGTATAAAAATGATGAAAGAAAATACACTTGAAAAGTGAATAATAAAACCTGAGATACAGATCATAAAGAGAATAAAGTCAGGACATTGTATATACTCTCAGTGGAAGTATGTAAAGAAGTGTGAACATTAACAATTTTTCTCCACCGCTTTGTGCCAGCACTAAGATGGGTGTGTTCATATGCTATCTTACGTTAAAACATTGTAACTATCTTATCAGCTAAGTAATTGAACTCCAATTGCAAAGATGAAAACATTGGACATCAGAAAAGTAAAGTAATGTGCTCAAGGCTCTACAATTAGAATAAATAATTTACTCGAGACCTCACAATAGTTACCCAGATATGTGATACTCCAAAGCCCAATTTCATCCAAGAAGAAAAGGCTGATAGGAAGCCTGTACTGAATTTCAGAGAAAGGAGGGAAACTGTCTTGGTGCTCTTGAGGCTCTAACCATGGCCTACCAGGCCTGCCTAACCTGGCCCATGGGTACTTCTATAATCTCATTTCCCAATACTAACCTCTCATTTACATTATGGTGAGCCATAATGACTCCTGAGTGTTGCTTGAAAGCACAGAACATGTATCTGTGCCCATTCCCAGAATACCCCCATGGTTTACTTTCTAATTTTATTCAGACTTTTGTTCCAGTACCAGTTCTCCATGTTAGATTGCCTGACTGCCCAATGTAAAATCCTAATCTCTTCCATTCTCTGTCTCTTTCATTCGCTTTACTTTTTCTACATGGCACTTTCGTCTATCAGACAATTGGCATACAATTGTTTACAGTTTTTATTTTCTCCCTTCCCAAATAGAATTAACCCCCACGAGGTCAGAGATTTTATTTGTTTTAATCATTGCTCTTTCCCCAATACCTAGAACAGGGCCTGGCACATTAAAGGTTCTCAATAAATGTAAATGAATGAATGAATGAAACTGATTTGGCTGCAGACCTTTAGGGAAGTGATTAAAGGTATGGACACACCTACATACACCCTGAAAAGCTTTACTACCTACCAAAATAACCAATCTATAAATCTATTTTACTTCCACAAAGCTCTATTTAAAAACTAAAGAATAAGAGAAGTAGAAATGTGAGCATAGTAATTTAAAAAGGAGATCACTGAAAATAGAGGAATGGCCAATTGTGTTCAATAAGCCAGAGAGGATTTAGAATGAATGAGCTTGGTATACTATTTGATTAGGCAAAGAAGACAACGGTGACCTTCAAGAGTTCAGTTTCCACATAGAGGACAAGTATTGATAGACAAGGCATGAAAGTGTAGATAGCAGGGGACTGGAGTCAAGTTAAAGACGATTTTGGATCATGGAAAAGGGTATCCATACAGGCTCTTAAAGATAAAGAAAGGTGACATCTTACCATTGATGCCGAAGTTACTGGCAGAATTAAGACTAACTCCCCAGGGTTCTTGATATCTGTCCTTCAGATAAAGTGCGATGGTTCAAATCTCAGACTCCAAAGAAAAAGTCAAATTCCACCATTTACTGTGACTTTAAGCAAATAATATATTTAAAAATTCTTCAGACCTCCATTCCTTGTCTGTAAAATGCCATCAATAAGGTCATAATGATTTAATGTGTGTTGAAAGGTTGATTGATGTGATAAATTGCACATGGAAAGCATTCAGTAAATTTTGTTGATCTTTATTTTCTTTGTCCCATACAGTCCCATGTCTGTTATTGTTATTATTCTATACATTATTAACACACTCCAAATAACATAGCATGTTTATATCATTATCTGAATACTAGTAAGTGAATATTTGGAACAAAATATAATTATTGACAATAACTGGAAGAAAATAATTACAGCAATAGCTCGAATGGTTATATGGTTAAGTAAAGCTTTTGTTATCTAACAAAACACTATGAATTTGTTCATTATTCTGTGGACTAGACTGGATGGCATATCTCTGCATCATGTAGTGTTGCCTGGGTTCACTCATAATTTCATGGTCAGCTGATGGTCCTTTTGATGACCTTACTCACATGTTTGATGGTTGGTGATACATCTGTCAGCAGGGCAAAGGGAATCTCTGCATCATATGTATCTCATCATCCAGCAGGCCCGATTGTACTTGCTTACACTGGGCTTGAACGCTGAACTTGTGTTTAGGTGGTCATATAGTTTTCTAAGAGCAGCCAGAGAGTACAAATCCCCACACTGAAACCCTTTTCAAGTCTCTGTTTGCATATTTGATGCCATACCATTGAACAGAGCAAGAACTATGCCCAGGTCAAGGGTCAGTGTGGATACAGATAGCCCTAGTCTCGGATAACAAGGAGGGTAATCATTGCAGTCATTGGTGTACATACAGGTTAAAAACATGCATAGGATACTCTCATAATTGAACATATTTAATGCAGAAGACAATGTTGATGAAGACATCAAGACAGCCTTCAGCAAGGCAAGAAGAGTACATACTCGTAGACTAAGACTCTCAGGAGCAAGAAGGGGATATGTTCTTCCTCTGAAACTGAAAGGAGAGATGGAATCATGGGTACAGAGAGATGTTGCTATAGAGAGAAATCAGGCAGTTCATAGCAGACCTGTCATATTCAGCCTTAGTCTGATGTCTTAGTCATCTTGCTCTTTCCCTTTCAGCTTTTCTCTATTCTTATTGGTGCTCTAGGGTGTCTATCATAGGCCCTATTCCACCTGAGCTGCAAACTTCTCTTCCATGTTTACATCATATTAGAAGACTCAGAACCTCGAAGGCATTTTAAAATAGATTGACCATAACAGGCACTGGAAGAGATGTTTTGAGAAAGCTTTCTTGCTGATTCTTCACAAATCCCATATGATCTTGTTTGACTCTGTGGGCTACAGAAAACCTTAAAAACTAAAATGTGTATATGCATAATTTTTCTCAGTGAATACATTGCTCATTGAGCTGAAGCAACCTGACACACCCATTTCAATTTGACATCCTGTAGAAGTGACCTTACATATAATCAGTTTTTCCTAGGACCCACCAAGGCTTTAGTTTTAAAAGAATAGTTATTGTAACAAAAATGTTTATTTTAAAATTATGTTATAAAATTGTATTAAGTTTTTAAAGATATTGCTTTCAAATTGTGCTTAAAACTTGTTGAAAAGTTAATACACGTGTATTGTATAAAAATTCAAAGACCCCAAAAAATTGTTTAAATAAAAACAATGTCCTTTCTCCCAAAGATGACTAATGTTAAGAGTTTCTGATATGAACCATGAATGAATCTCTGATGATATTAACAAAAATAGATAATTTTTATTTAGGTGTGATAACTGTACTATTGTTATAGTTTTTAAGAGTCATCATCTTCTGTAGATAATTAAATATTTATGTTCAAAAAAGAGTTTCTGTATCTTACCTGAAATTTAATTTTTGTGTATTTTACATGCACACATACATGCACGTGCACACACACACACTGATACACACACATACACTTCTATATGCATTTTCAACACTGGCATTTACTTTGGGTTACCTTATATTCAGTGAGTATTTTTGGCTGAGAGTACTTTACAGGACCAAATCTTATTTACTGGAATTTAGGTTGCTTCATTTTCCTTCCATTAGCCAAGAACATTATCTGGGACTACATCCAAGTAAGTTTTTAGACACTTAGCTTAATTGGTGTTTTTCAATAATTTTGTTTATTTTTAAATAATTGTAAAGTTACTTGAAGATAGCTTTAATTTATAAATTTGGCAATAGAACTGAAATTATGGGGTCAAGGATTATGTTTTCAACCACCAATACATTTCATTTTATCAGACACTGATTTATATCCAGGTAGCTAGGAAATGTGGCATTCAACTGTAATCAGTTCATTGAGTAGTTGTTCTGATCATTTCATGTAGCTACATTTGTGGAACAAAGTTTAGAGGCAAGGATATTGGAAAGGTAATTAGTATATTGATTTCATGACTGTCTTTAAGAAAAAAATAAAAAAAGTAGAAACTCACAATAGGAAAGAAATTTAGAAAACTGCTTTATTCATGAGACAGGTTGAATTCTCCATACTGTTTAAAAACAAAAGACACTGATGCTCTTTTTAAAAGAATGGCTACTTCCTGATTTAGGAAAATTCATAAGACCAAAATTTGTACTTAAAAACAATTTAAAAATAGGAAGTGGTTATTTACATTTAAAAAGATCCTTTTGTGTTATCAATTAATAAATTATAGTGATCATGACACTGTGACTTCCAAAGCTAGGTCATAAAATATAATGCAGCTTCCTTCACTTCTCTCTTGAAAATGTGCCTTTGGAGTCCTAAACCACCATGTGAAATAACCAGCCTCTATGTAGCTGCTATGCTGAAGCAAACACATAGAGATGGGAAGAGATGCCTGAGGAACCCCAGCTGCTCCAGCTCCCAGCTATTCAAGAATTCCCAGCCTAAACATATGATATGACATGAAAACTTAGGTACTGAGATAACTGAAACTGGATGAGAAATTCTGAATAATAATTACCTGTGTGAGTCAGTTTATACTCAAAACCATGGTGGTAATTGTTTTAAATTATTTCTATTGTTTTAAACTGCTGTTGGAGGATGGTTTTTTATCTACCAAGAGGTAATTAATATAACTTCTTTGGTTATGCTCTCACCTTGTGTTCAGTTTAAGACTGTTTCTAACATTTTGTTTACTTGATGAATCCTTTACTAGTCTGTAATTTCTGGATGACACAACCCAGGCCTATCTGTCATGACCATTGGTGCGTCCATTGTCCATAGCACAATGCTTGGCACATAGTATGTGTTCAACATATAGCTATTCAATAAGGGCATAAATAAATGGATTATCTTCATATGTTTACAGAGTGTGAGAAAGGTGTGGTCAGTGGGAGACAAGCTTAGAGAGGATGATAGGAGATACATCATGAGCATCATTGTATACTAAGCTGAAGCATTTGGCTTTATTTTGAAAGCTACAGAGACCTATAGAAGAAAGATTTAGGCAGTGGAATGACATCAGAGTCATACTTAGGAAGATAACAGTAATGGTGTGTGGGAATGGAATAAGATCAAAATAAGAAATACTGGTAAGCTGTATGGGGAAGGTCTGGTATAAAGGAGTGACAAAGAGATTGCAAGAAATGATAGATAGTGAAATATTGAGGATACAGAATTTCCATAATAGGTTTAACAGCAATCTTCTGCTATGTGGGCTTTCATTTATAGTAAAAAAGTTACTTACCTTTCTTATAGATGCCTCTTTAGGACAATTTTTTAAAAGTTACTTTGAGTTGGTATTATCTTCATAATTACTGATTATTTCTGACAGACAGAAATCAGTCCCAGTAGTACCATATCCCAGAAATAAGCAACTGTGCCTCATGTATTAATTTCTTGTGATCTCAAGCAGTTAATAGATTTGAGCTAACACATCATGCTAATCTTTTGGGAAATGAATTTACTGGATACTCATATATCCTCTAAACTTAAACACCCTTTCTGTTTGGAAATTGTTTTCCAATCAAGTTGATAATTATTATTATTAGCTACAACCCTGAATATTCAATATCAAAAGATAATCTCTTTCCTAGTAGACCCATTAAGCATAAAAAACTAGTGACTTGCAGTTGTTTTAAATAAAGTGTCAATTCCATGAGATGAGTATGTGTGCAGCAGAGGGGATGTAGGAGTGAGGGAGAATATAAGACGATGGCAACCTATGGAAAAGACAAATGATAATACTTGAACAGAGGAAGACCAAAACAGCATCTAAGAGGAAGTAGCATTCCAGGAGTAAAACAAAGATCAGTAGATCTAAGAATCAGAGTGTGTTTAAGGACCAATCCACAGAAGTAAAGAAATGTGGTAGACACAACTGGTAGCTTATTCAATATCTATTCTACTCTTTTCTATTAGAATAGAACCCCAAGTATGTTTAGGCAATGAGCCCAGCTGAAAGAACTACATTCCCCACTTCATTTGCAGCTCAAAATGACTATGTGACATAATTAAGGCCAATAAGACATAAATGAAAGTTGCTCTATGGGACCACTGGGAAATTTCTTTAAAAGGGTAGACTCAGCTGACCTACATCATCTGTCTTTCTTTTTTTGTGTCTGTGGAGCACAGTTATGATGTTGACTTTGTAACCACAATCATAAGGACAAAAGCTGCCAACTAAGAATAGAAGAGTAGAAAGCTAGAAGAACATGGAGTCCATGATGGTATTATGAAGCCATTGAACTGGCCTAGGACTGATGACCTCTGGACTTCCTATTTTAAGAAAATAAGAAACCTGTCTATGAGTCAGTGTTCTCCAGAGAAGCAGAACATACACCACACACATATAAGCACACACACAAAAAAAAAATAAGTAGAAGAAGAAGAAACTGAATACAATACAAATTTTATCAACTGGTGAATGAATAAGCAAACTTTTCAATGAGGAAAGTGACTTCATTTTACATTTTTGCAAATCTCTTTAATGTCTGGCTTCATATAAGACAGCTGGATTTTCTTTTCTTTTTTCTGTATTTTTTTCATTAAACTTATTGGGGTGAATAAGATTACACAAGTTTCAAGTGCATAATTCTATAATACATCATCTGTATATTGCACTGTGTAAGCACCCTTTTTAGAATTCAAACAATGGAACACTACTCAACAATTGGCTCTTAAGTGATTGTGAGGTCTGGTAAGTTTGAAATGTTGCAGAGCAGGCCAACAGATGGAAACCCAGCAGGGTTCCTATGTTGTAGTCTTCAAGAATTTCTTCTTCTTCAGGAAATATGTCTTTTCTCTTAAGGCTTTAAACTGATTGGATGAGGCCACACCCACATTATGGAGGGCAATATACTTTATTTAAAGTCTGTTCATTGTAAATGCTAGCCACATTAAAAAAAAATACCTTCAGAGCAATATTTAGACACTGTTTGACCAAATAACTGGGCACCATAGCTTAACCAAGCTGGTACATAAAATTAACTATCACACCTTCTAAATTATTTAGACCACTGGTTAGTTGGGTTTCTGTTGCAAATCACAAGTACAAAATGTGTTAATTATTAATGGCAAGGAAAAGAGATTATATCTGTAAAAATGAGAAGTTCTAGATGGAGGTAGGGCAGAACATAGATTAATGAATAATCTTTATCTGCTTGGTCTTAACTTCTATAAATATCCATTGATGTTCACCTTTTAGACCTCAAAAGGGTCTGAAAATAAACTTTTGGAATCTCCAGTCCCATCAAGGTAGAAAATGCAAGTCATTCTCCTCCTCCTTCCCCATTTTGTTGTAATATGAATATTACAATATTGATTAAGCAAAATGCATTGATAAATTGAGTCAACCATTTGAATGTATAGCAATGACAAACGAGAAAAGATGGAGTTCTTTATTTCTCTTCTCTATTCAGGGCACCTTTCCTTGAACTATAGCTGTCCTCTTCCCAAGCTGCAGAGTCAGTCAAACTTTAGTGCATTGCTTCAAAGATCTGATGTGATATTTTTGTTTCTTAATGAGATTTAACTTGTAACATCAGCTGCTAGGATTGCTTAGATCTATGTAAACTTCTTGTCTACAGTTTGGGCTAAATCGAGTAGGATTATTTTGAGGGAAATTGGCCACAGATTATGTCTGGAATTTCTTAGGCCAATGATTCAAGTTCTTTTGGTCTTAGTTCCCTTACTTGGTTAATCTCTAGTTCACTTCCAATAGAAAATGGTATGATTTTGTTGTATTATCTAAGATATCCTTGGTAGGAAAAATAATTTTAAACTACCTCTCTATCCTGGAATTCTTAATTTCCCTCTCTGTACAAACAAAATTAAGTAGAGTTAAACTGGCTGGCTGTACCCTACTGTGCATACAGTTGTGTTCTTTCGACTTCTTTGAGGTAAAATTTTATATGATAAAATGTACCCTAATCAAAATGTACAACATTTTCACAATCCCAAAAATTTTCCTCATGCCTCCACCTACCTCCAGTTCTTCAGAAAGTACTAATATGTTTTCTGTTCCTTTATTTTCCCCTTTATTAAAAGGTCATTTAAATGGAATTGGTTAGCATGTGGTCTTATGTGAGTGGCTTTTTTCACTTCACATGATGATGTGAAATCTGCCCATATTTTTACATGTATCAGTATTTTGTTCCTTTTTATTATTGAGTAGTACTCCATTGTTTGGATTTTGAAAGCTGTGCTTACCCATTCACCAGTTGATGAAATTCGTATTGTTTTCAGTTTTTCTCTATTATGAATAAAGCGCCTATGAACATTTGCATATAGGTATTTTTTTTTATTTCTCTTGGGTAAATAGGAGTGGGATTGCTGAGTCATACAGTAAATATATTTTTTTAACTTTATAAGAAATGATCAAAGTGGCTGAATTACTTTGCATTCTAGCAAGTGTTACAACTAGCAATGTTACAAACTCAGCTCTCTGAATGGCTCAAAAATATAGGATTTTGCAAATTTTCCATTTTTTAGTCATTGTCAGGATAAGATTAGTGTTCTTTCATGGTTTTCAGCATCCTAACAAAAGGCAGAAATTTTAATATTTCTTCATTTATTAGGGCACTAAATGCATCTCCCTAACCAAGAGCTGTAGTTGGGGATTGAATATTAAGGACAAAGGGATAAAAGTTGTTAATTTGAAAGGACTGCTCTGCATAGGTGAATGGTACCTTTGGCCTAAGAAAAAACCTGAAAAGCAAGTAATCAGGAATACATCTTATCACCACAGGCAGTATTCATGGGGATCCTGAAGATTTTAGATGTTCATGCAGTTGAAATTGAGGTAAGGGCTGTAACCTGTAAGCAAATTCTCAGAGATTTCATGTTTTCATTACATATAAAGTAAATTAGTTACTTTATTATTTTATTGGACAAATATTTATTGAGTGTTTACTATATGCCAGAAACTTTCCTTGACTCTGAGGACAGTGAATAAACTAAAGAATTAATTTCATAAAGCAACATCAAGAAATGGTATAAAATTGAAAAACACAGACAAGCTAATTATTTGGTTGCAAATAGATGAAATCTTTGGTTATTTCTATATCAAATTTGGCCAGTTTAAGTCATTATTTTTTTATTTAGGCAATTATGTGTTTTGCTAATCACTGAAAGGATTTTTTACCTTTTTGTTTACTGAAGAGGAAGATAATTTTCCTAAGTGGAAGTAGCAATTCCCTCTTTGTTAGGGTGGATGCCAATTCAATATACAGATAACTTACTGTGAAATATGTTTAATTATACTTAGCTAGGGAAATCCCAATAATGTTAAAATATTCCATTTGTAAATATGGCATCAGTACATTTTCTAGATTGATTTTAAATATTCTAAAAGCAGTGAGCTCAGAGGTAATTATAAATTAATAATTATAAAATGTAAAAGAAATAGTTTAGACTCAAAATAGTGTTTAGTAAGTTAAAAGAATGCCTAAAGTATAATTGCCTGAATAGAAATCAAATACTATTTTTGAAAGTCTGCTTTATATATATATAAGACGTTTAAATTTTAGTGTTTTTTTTATATAACTGAATGCTGGCACCCAAATATCCCCAGTATAACCTGTTGATAAGACAGATCTCAATGCATTGCTTACCATCCTAAGGGAGATCACCACCTTGACAGTTTGTTCTTGTCTCAGAATGGGAAGGATGAGGTTGGACTTTTAAGAATTTGAAGTTCAGTTTAAGGCAGTTTTTCAATGTGGAGGCTTGATTAGGATTCAGTGAGGATCATAATATAATAGTTTAGGATTGGGGGCACAGCAAGATGAAGACACAGCTTGATTGTTAATGTGTTCTACTGAAGAGTTGATGGGCCTTTTGGGATGTCCTATTATGAATATACAATTATTTGCCTGAACAGGAGTCTTCTAGAATAATAAAGTTATATTAATGTAGACACCTGAATAGTAACTTCACGTCAGTGGTTCTCAACTGCAGCTGTTTTGCCTCCCAGGGAGATTTTGACAAAGACTGGAAACATTTTCTATTGTCACAAAAGGAGTGGAGGCTGTGGTGCTACTGGCATATAGTCCATAGGTGCCAACCAAGGATGCTGCTAAACATCCCACAATGCAGAGGACAAGCTCCACCACAAAGAATTATCCAGCCCAATATATGTCAATAGTGCCCAGGCTGGGAAATCCTGGTGTAGACATGAAGTCTATGAAGGGGCAAAGAGTAAAAATGTTTAGGTTTGGGGCCATAATATTTTTGTTGCAACTATTTAGCTCTGTTGAAGCCCAAAAGGAGTCAAGATAATATGGATATAAGTGACACGAATGTGTCCCAAACTTTATTTACAAAAACAAGCAGGGAGCAAGATTTGTCCCACGAGCTATAGTTTGATTGCCCCTAACAGGGACAGCAGGCTGTATGGAGATAGGTGGTGTCAGTTCTCAGTGTGTAAATGTATGAGTAGATGGCTTCTGGTCTCAGCACTGTACTTTGAATCTTCAAAAGAAGTGAAAACATTTTCAAGAAAAGAGAATATGAATATGAAATGCCATATGAAAACCCTAGACTTTTCTAAGAATACCATGATCAACCTGTGGGGGTGATTGTTCTGAGCTATCTGAACTGCACCAAAAACATGACCCAATGGCCATATCAGTGGTTTTCCAGGACAAACTAATGAAAGCAAAAATACATTTTAGCTGGGCTTTATCTATATTTTCTTTTCTCTTCAGATTTTCTTAAAGTATAGCTAACGTAGAACATTCTATCAGTTTCAGTTGTGCATCATAGTTATTCACCATTTATATATCTAAAGAAGTGATCACCATGATAAGTCCACCAACCACCTGACACTGTACAATGCTATCACAATATTATTGACTATATTCTCTATGGTGTACATTACATTCCTGTGACCTATTTGTTTTATACCTGGAAATGTGAACCTTTTATTCACCTTCACCTTTTCACTCCCTTTTAACTTTTCAATTGCAGTTGACATTCAATATTAATATTAATTTCAGGTGTGTAGCATAGTGGTTAGACATTTATACAGTTTAAGAAATGACCCCCCCCCCACCCAACTAGTTTAGTACCCACCTGGCACATACATAGGTATTAACATATTATTCACTATATTTTCAAACTCATCTATTTGTTTAAAAAATGGCAATGTGCAACAAAGATATAATTGGTTCTTTTAAAACAAATAAATTGTAACACTCTCATTGACTATACTTCAAAATTATACCTTTGGCCCTTACTAGTCTTTTTTCTTTTTTTTTCTTTCCCCAGTTTTTGTATTCCCATCACCAAGAGCACTGGCATGAATAATTGCACCACCCCTAGAGAACCATTAGTATCATCAGAGCTGACACTTACATAGCACTTACTATGTGCCAGGCATTGTCCTAACCACTTTACATAGATTAGCTTGTCTAGTCACCTTACAACCCTGGGAAGAGAGACTATTATTATTCACACTTTGAAAAATGTGACTCATAGGGCACAGACAGGCTAAGTAACTTGTTCAGGCCCCCAGACCTAGCAGTGACAAAGCTAGGATTGGTATCTATATAGTGGCTCCAGAATCCATACTTTAAACTACTACACACTATATTTGCCTCAAATGCTGAAATATTACACACACACACACACACACACATACACACACACAGTTTGCATATTCCACAATTTCTCCATTTTAAAACAGGTTATACCTTGAGCCTAGGTCTGCTGCCTTTGCCATTCTGGAATGACATCAAAATATTCAGGGCCCAGGTCCTTAGAGGTATATCTCTATGAAGCACTAAGGTGCCTCATGGGACATAAGATCCTAAGGAAAGACAGTTGAGAAAACAAGCTTACTCCACTATAGGTGTTCCCATCATTAGAGAGGTGGTATTGATCAGAACAAAATATATATTGCTTCCTGTGAATAGACATCTGAAACCTAGCAGAAAGAGACTTCCATTGATAAAATATGAATTGGCAATATTTTTACAAAAGTCTCAAAGAGACATCAGGAACACAGGGAGCATTACTTGACAATAAAATGTGAGACAAAGGTAGAGGTTGGGAAGGATCTATGATGCACTAGCAGTGGGCTTATACCTCAACACTGCTAGGCAGTGCAGAGCATGGGCAATAAACCATGGCCTTCAGTGTTGGCAGCAGAAAGACAGTGCCAACAGACTCAAAACAAATGCAGCTGAGGGAGGGCAGGGCATTCTGGGAAAGCTCAGCAGCAGGCATCACTGCAGCAAAAATATCCCTATGTTCTGTTGCCATAGAGAAGGCTGAGTCGATGCCTGTGAGTACCCCTGAGACACACTCAAGAAGGTTCCAAATGATTGGGTCAGGAGAAGGACTTTATAGAGAGCCAAAGTTCAAGTGTTATTTTTTATAGTAGCAGGTTAGAGCTACCCCATTTGTCTTCTAATGACTGTTTAGCCTCAAAATATTGGTTTACAGCCATTATAGAGGTAAGGCCACCGTCATCTCTCAGAGTAGTGTGTGTGTGTGTGTGTGTGTGTGTGAGAGAGAGAGAGAGAGAGAGAGAGAGAGAGAGAGAGAGAGACTGCATATCTGTATATGCATAGGTCTAAATTGTCTGTGGTCTTTCAAATTGACTAAATTAACAACAATGCAGTGGGTTCTTAATAAAAAACACAATGATCTTGGCCATTCTCTGAATTACTGATGCCCTGAAACTGTCTGAAAGTCATTTGGATATGCTTGCTGATAATACTCTTGATGAGAAATAAAATTTATCTTTTTTTTTTTGCTTGAGAGCTAATTAATGTAATCTTTAAAATATATAAATCCCGTGGTGAGCCCTAATAATTATAATTGAAATGTGGACCTCGCCAAAACTGGGAAAATTAAAATGCAAACAAAATCTGTTAACATATCTAAATTAAAAAATAAAAACAAAAAGGAAAGAAAACCAATTAACTTCTGGAAATAGAGTTTGGCATTTAGAATGAAGAGATTAAATTATGCAGATATCAAATTAACACTTGGAATGAAGATGGCGTTGCCTAGCTGCCTTTCAAAGCTTCGCCTTGCTCAGGCTAAAGTTGCTAGAGAGCAATGAAGTGAGCTGTTTAAAAGGCCACAGTTGTTTTCCCTAAATGGTCCACACAGGGATCATAAAAATCCCTGATGGAATCTTTAGCAGCCTGGAGGTAATTGGAAGGAAGGCATGGGGCTAGTAATTAAATCACAATTCTTTTCTGGGGAGATTATATGATACACATATAGAGGGACATATAAATAAATAGATGAGCTAGAAGTTGTTACAGACAGGAATGTACATACATATTCATTTATACCACACCTAGTCAGTCATTTTGGTCATTTCAGTAAACAGTTGAGCAGCTCCACTTAAAACAACAACAACATCAGAGGCAAGGGGCTTAGAGTATAATCGCAAACCTTTTAGAATGTACATTTAAGTGTGACACCTGGAGTATTCAAGCAACCTAGTAGAAAAAACAAAACAGCCAAATTATCTTTTTGTTTTGGTTTCCTTTGTTTTATGCCTGAATTGACCAACTCATTCAGGTCCTCTGGTAGTTCCAGATAAATGCATCTTTGGTTCTTCAGGATATTGCTATGGGTTTCTCACTTTTCAAATGGTTGTTTTTAGCATTGTACAAGTGCTGTCACAGCCTCTTTCACTGCATTATTGTAAGGAGTTCACTCTGGGAGTAATTTCAGTAGACACACCACCATAAAGAGGTTACTGTATATTACTAGGGATGGATCTGTTCTTACCTCATTAGCCAGCCAGGCGGGAGTAATTTTCAATATCAGATCTGGGCCCTGGGGGAACTCTTGTCCTTTGCTAAGACAAGCTGTAGAGTATGTACCCTGCTGCACAACCTTGAAATGACCATTAAAGTTCAGAACTCCATCATCAATGCCATCACCAATGGCCATATTAATAAGACACCTGAGAAAGCAATCAGATATGAAAATGCTTCAAGAGATGTATAACTGGCATTCACAAGGACTCAAGACATTCATCTGCCTCTGATTATTCAAGCTTCTTAGCCTAGAAAAAAAAAAGAATGAATCAGAAAAACAAAAGGTTTACAAAATTATTTCGGTATCATTACATCTATTGCCCCAGGGGAACAAGAGAGCACAGAATGAAGTAAGAAGGAGAGGTAGAATAATTTCTTGCCAAGTACTATATTTGAAAAGCAAACTAGTAGGATGAACAGTTAATGAATCTATGAACTCATTCACCATATATACACTATGTAAGTTTTAGAGTTTTTAGGGTGAGTAAAATCAGACAAGACCCCTCATAGACTAGAACTTCACTGAATATTACTCTGACATAAAGAAGCACAGATCTATGGACTTGTATTATGAAAGAAGAACACTTAGAACAGGGGTTAGCAAAATAATTCAGTGTTTGGAATATGGCTATACTAAACCCTACTCCAAATTGGAATGAATGCCTACCTAAATCAGTCTTTTTGTTAATCCTATCTTTCTAAACCTTTTGTAATAACCCCATGTTCTGGTATTGTAACTGCAAAGCCCTTTTCACAATAACTACTACAAAAAATCTCATTCTTTGTGAAAACTTGGAACTGTTAATAGGAAACAAAGCAGGTACAGCACATTTCCTTAAGATATGCTACAGCATAATTTTAGAGACAGAGACTTTATAAATTAATTACGTACACTTTGGCACTATGATACACACAAAGAACTAGAAATTTCTTAACTTTGAAAATTATTGCTGAAGATTTTTTCCCCTTAAAGTTTACTGGGCTAGAAATAAGAACATGGCTGTCTGTGCAGCTAATGATTATTATTTTGCAACTTTGCAGTCTGCTTGTACAAAGCTAACCTGTTTTGCGATGGAGCTGGTATAGCAGGTGAAAATATAAGTCTATGTATTCGGGTGTGCTGAAAAGGCAAAAGAACTTTGTTTCTATTTATTTTATATATTTCTACTGGATGGGTTACATGGCTGGATACTTTCCAAATAAACCTCATATACTGCCAAAACACAAGAAAGGAATTTTGGCTTGAGTAATCTATGCATGCTGGCATCTTCTGCAATAGTTCTCAACCTTCGTAATGCCACGACCCTTTGATACAGTTCCTCATGTGGTGGTGACCCCCATAAAATTATTTTTGTTGCTACTTCATAACTGTCATGTTGCTACTGTTATGAATCGTCATGTAAACATCTGATAAGTGTTTTCCGATGGTCTTAGGTGACCCCTGTGAAAGGGTCATTCGACCCCCAAAGAGGTCGCAACCCACAGGTTGAGAACCACTGTTCTAAGGTGTTCTTGTTCCTATCTGTTTATTGGTCTCCATGAGTCATAGCCAACTACAATCCTCTTTAATTTAGGTCTTTCTATGCCATTTGTGGTTGCATAGAAATTATATTGTTGATCTTTTCTACTTTGGCACAGTTATTCTGTGAAGCTCTCTCAGTCCTATTTGCCTAGACACCCAATTTAGATATTTCTCAATTTCTTTAGACACGCTGCCTCTCTAGAGTACCCTGGAAAAGAGAGTCTAGGTTTCTTGTTCTTGAATCTCCAATCTATTAGGGTTTTCCTTCACTATTCAACTTCAATATGAGGTTGAGCTCACTAGAAGTATAAGGCTATAGTCTAATCTTTCTGAAGATTCCATACTGATTATTTAGTCAATGCTTCCCATACAGATTTACCACAAATCCATTGATCTGGGGTATCTAGTCTTCAGGTGAATAGTCTTGTTTCCAACCACTATATAATCTTCCTGCTATGAATGCCCATATCAAAAATTTTTCTCAGCTCCTGTTGTACCATCCAATTTTTGAGATATAGGTGCTTCATTTTCTAGCTTCCAGAATGGGGCAGGGATCACAGATAACTGAATATATCATTCAGTAATAGCATAAAGCCTTATGTTAACATATTTTTAGTGCTTTTGAAGATTATTAAAGAATGGATTCAAACCACAAGCAAAGCAACAAATCAGTTTTGTCTGGATCTTGAAAGAATCTCGGTGTTCTGGAAAGAGAAATCCCACTCAGATAACTGGTACTTTGTATTTTTACAGAGAGCTCCAGGACTGTATGCTTACCTATGTCCATATTTCCTGCAAGTTTTATCTTCTGTTGATGGAGGAGAGCAGCACTATGGGTTAAAAGGTTTATTAGAGCTCAGATATTTAGTAAGCAACAAGTTTATTTAGTGATTGTTTTTATTCTCAGTATTTCCTCTCCAAAGTAAAATACTCTTCAATTGTTTTCCTTTCTCAGATAGAATAGAAAAATGATACGTGGGTACATATGTGTGTGTGTGTGTGCACGCATGCATGTACCTCTGACTCAATTATCACCCTCCAGCATTTTTTACTTCTCTGTTTATTTGAGACCTTCATGTCTTGTCAGACTCTCAGGAATTAAGCTTACATGAATGCAACTATTTCTTTTCTACAAAAGGAGGGGTAAGTTGATGTTTTCTTACATAGACATCATTTCTTAGAAATCCAAACAGCATATATTTCTTTCTCTTGCGATAAGTGAGTTGTATGAACACTTATTGAGAGGTTTTGCAATCTTTATTTACAATGGCACCCTACTTCTCCATTCACTTGTATAGCATGCTATACAATATGGAAGAAAATACACTGGACTCATTTCCAGAATTCCTAAGTGTATGTTCCCAGTTCCATCAACTCGCCATTAGATATATTTACAACATTCACAATCTCTTTTTTCTCATTGTTAAAATAGGAATAATATCTTTCATCCCATCTCACATGGCTTTTTCACATTTTCTGTTAGTGGTAAATCTTTTACCTTAAATAATTCCTTAATCTTTCCATTTATAAAATAGAGATAATGTTTTGTCATTGAATCAGGGGTTTCCTTAGACTAAGATAATACGTAGTATGGCTAAGACTCTCTAGTTTATTATAGTAATTTCCCTAAAGCTCCCATCAATTTATACATTCCCATAGGAAAGGTTTTCTGTGGTGAGTATGGAGAGAAGTCAGCATCATGGCTTTGAGGTTGCAGAAGAGGGCCAGAAAAATGCCTGTGGCTGAATTCCTGAGCAGACAGAACTGCCAAATCCATGGAGACCTCCTATCATAGATTTGCTTGAATGTAAAAGAGACTGTTTTGTTTTGGTTTGGTTTGTTTGTTTGTTTTTAATCAGTCTAATGACATTCAACCTCATCAGCCAGTTTGGTGAGTCAAATTCATAATGATAATGTCATTGCATTATGGTGATCTTCTCAAGGTTGATCAGAGCAATGAGCCAATGAGAGTGATCATACTCTCTAAATAAAGTAGTCTGAACTCTTGGATTTGCTAGGTTTTTATGTCATTTTATATTCTCATAGTGTCCAAAAAAGAAAATATTATAATACAAATTTTATCTGTTTAAGGACAATATATATGGTCCTTGTGAAATGAAAAGAGTGATGTACATTCCAGATGAATCACTGACTGTGTTATTTTGCTCTGGTAATCATATTAGTTGTTGAGACAACTTAAATGAGAGGATAAGCTGGGCTGTCACAGGGTTTTCTCCAGGTAAGGCGACTCTGCTATGTAAGAGGGACCATTTAGGAGTATGTTGTTAACCACTTTTTAGGTCAGTAATTGTTTTCCCTGCTAGTTTCTGTGGTGAGCCTGAAATTTGTTACAAAATAAGATAAAGTTTAAGAGGAGAGGAGACAAAACAAAAAGGTTGAAATTTATGCTGTTTTAGGAGCATAGTGATTCAATATTAGGCATTTTGTTTGATACAAATTTCTGTAAAATATGCTTTAGTGAGTCAAAATGGAAATAGCTTATAGCTGACTTTGAAAATAAAGGAATGCTTTGTTTTTATATATTTTTAATTCATTTTTATCATTAGACTTATTAGGGTGACATCTGTTAGCAAGGATTACATAGGTTTCAGGCATACAATTTGTTTTTAAAATGATCATCTGTTGTGTAGTCTAGTTTGTTAATAATCTAATATCTCTTCGTGATGAAGGCAATATCTAATTTAAAACAAAAATAAACATCAGCAGCAGCATATAGAGTAAACTGACTCTAAATTGTTGCTTGTAAGCGATTTAAATATGGCCTCCCCTCGGATCCTAAAGCCAACGCACTTAAAATAGTTTCTTTGGCACAGCCTGCAGAGTTTGATACCATTCAATCTCCTCACTGAGATGGTGAGAAGATGTCACTCTGTCTTGAAGGAAAACCAAATGTAAGGCAGAAGTTTGAAAGACAAGCTGATAGTAAAGAGACCTTAAACTCTTACTAGCATCATATTTCTGTTTTATGTGGCAGGATGGTTCTCAAGCCGGCTCGATCTTTTTCCCCAATGTCTGGAGACTCTTGGTTGTCATGACTGGGAGAAGCCATCTAGTGGGTAGAGACGTGGATACTGATGAACATCCTACAATGCACAGGATAGCTCCCACCTTTCTCCTTCCCACCTTCCCCCGTTAACAGCAAGAATTATCTAGGCCCAAGTGTAAAGGGTGTCAAGGTAGAGAAATGCTGACCCAAGACAATGACATCTGATGAGATCCTAGGATTTTTGAGGAATATCTTTTCCTCATAGTCAGTCCTTGAACACTAACACACATTTCAAAATTGAAATCACTGTGTTGAGGACACTGCTGCTCTGAGTTCAAACACATAAACTTTTCATTTGAATTCAGGGAGTTATAACTTCATAATATCCTCAGAAAATACTCTCTACTTATACAATATAAATTCTGTGAAGAGAAATTCCCATTCCCAGATGAGAAAAAATGGTATTCTAAAAATTCGGGAGTTCCCTGATGGTGTAATGGCTTAAGGCTTTGGCACTGTCAGTGCTGAGGCCTGGGTTCAATTCCCAGCCAGGGAACTACCCACATAAAAAAAAATTAAAAATTTGTTAGAATGAAGAGATTATCATAGCTGAAGCCATTAAACATTACTGTTTCTGTAGCTCTACATTTTCATGCATCAGCAATATCATATGGTACAACTCTGTATTATGTCATCTGTTGTCAGATGATAATGATCCAAAAGAAATTCCCATCTGGGAGAGAGATATCAGTCTGTCTCTTCAGTGTGCCTCATTTTTATTTCAATCTATTGTAATAACTATGGTTGGAATCTGAATACATTTGTGGTATCTTAATAATCAGTGGCATACTGTTCAAACTGCATTTTTGCAAGAATTTTTACCAAAATACTTTAGGTTGGCATAATTTTTTGAGAACTATAGAGATAACAGAGTACATGTTACTTGGAAATTTTGAGAATATCTCTCAGTCTGGCTTTGGAATAAAAGACAGCACTATGAGAATTAAGAGGTTTAATATAGCAATTAAGGATTAATATAGGAATTAGGGGAGTAAAGGTCTTGAAGAATGTAGCTAAAGGATCAGAAAAAGTCATATGACATCAGTTTGAAGCTTTGGAGTGGGTGAAGAAGATGTCAATCCTGAGGAAGTCCAAGAAACTTCCACCACCACAAGTGGGAGTTTGCAGAGAAGTCTAAAACTAGATGCCTGCCTCTCTGATTGCCATGATGTACTGACCAATAATAACATCTGTTTCATTTCTACCTTCCAACTTTCATAAGAGCTCCTTTCCTTAGTAAACTCTTTACTTGGTCCATAGAATGAAGGTGGTTTGAAGGACCATATTTCCCAGCTTTACAGGGGACTAAAAGCAACGATGCTAAGTTGACTACCACCAATCCAGCACAATGAAAATCTCTCTCTTGATGGATTGCTTGCATTCATCATTGAGGGTAGGTGAAGATGGGAAGTTAAAGTTTTACAAAACATCACAGTGTTGACTGCATTTTCATAAGGACAAGTGAAGGATAGGCAGCTAAAACCTCAGTAGAATTCACAGTGATACAACTGCCTGATCATAAGGGGATGAGAGGATGCACAGCTTAAAAATCTCATGAGTTTTCATTATTATAATTGCCTTGTCATAAGAAGTCATCAAAAATGAAAATGAACAGGGGAAGATCATTGTTATCCTTCTTGCAATGAGATGATGAGAGGTGACTTTTGAGAGAAAAGAAGGAGAGGCTTGAATACATATTAATCAAGAAATGCTCTCTCATGAAACTCATACCTGACTGTCGCAGTCAAAGCCAAGTGATGAGATGACATGTGAGCATTTTATTTGCTTTCTTTATGACTGAACTTATTTTATACTTTACAGTATTACTTTCTTTTTAAGGTATAAAATAGAATTTTAAAAAATTCTGGGTACACAATTGTTTCAGGATTTAAAATAGTTAATTCATACAGTTTCCATCTTCTCTCTCTCCACAGATAGCATCTAACTTGCAAGGAGCCTACATGGTGTCCTTCCTTCAGAGCAAAATATCTGGTGTCTAGTCCTTCTCAACCCATTTTGGTATCCTAAGATATTGCTATTTTTGCTTTGGATAATAGTCAGAGTAGAATAGCCAGTGTTTGGTGAGGAACCAGTTTTTATTATTTGTAATCTGTTTTGTTTTGTTTTTTGTGTTGTATGTGGGTAGTTCCCTGGTCAGGAATCGAACCCAGGCCTCAGCACTGACAGTGCCAGCGCCAAAGCCTTAAGCCACTACACCACCAGGGAACTCCCATATTATTTGTAATCTGTCACAGACCAATACTCCTGTAAAATATAATAAAGATAAATTATCAGAATAGGAAAATTAAAAAAATAAAGCCAGGTACAACAAAATACAAACCTGGATTTGTTTTCTATTAAATTCAACAGATGTAAAATTTCTCTTTCATTTATATACCACTTCATAAATTATATAAATGTCGAACCCTATGCTGTATACCTGAAACTAACAAAATAATATTATAATTAAAAAATAAGCATGGGGATATATAGTACAGCAAAGGGAATATACTCAATAATATTCTAATAATTATGTACAGAAGTCAGATAGGTAATAGACTTACTGGGGTTATTACTTTGTGAAGTATATAAATGTCTAATCACAATATTACATCTGAAACTAATAAAATAAATAAACAGAAAACAAATAAATAACTTCTCTTTATAAGTGCCATAAAAGTTTCATAAAAATTTTCAACTTTTGTACTTAATTTCACCATAGATTGGTATCAACAGTTTGCAGACCAGAACTTACTAGTGTTGACCACATTTTGATTAACAGTAGGCTAAGCTATGCTTTGTTAATAAATAAAACTTGAAATCTCAGTGTCTTGCAATAATAAAAATTTCTATTTTGCTTATGTGAAGTCTAAGGTGGTTATGCATGGTCTGGACTTTCCCAGGCAGCTCTCTTTCAAATAATGATGGAAGAATCCATTCCCTACCTACTTGTGCTATAGTTTGCAGTCTCTAACACCACTCCAAAAGGATAACATGGGTAGGCACATCTAGTATTTAGTCACTTGGTCCAGAAGTAATTCATACTACTTATGTTCATATCCTCTTGCCAGAGCTAGCCACATGACCAAACAAACTGCAAGTGAGTCTGAGAAATGTAAAGGAGCACATGAGTATTGGCCAACTCTATAGTCTCTTCTACACATGGCGGCATATATCCTGTGTTCTCCTTGTTTCCATTTCCAAGCTCCTCTTAGAGTATTCACAATTTTCAAAATGTTCTCTTGGGTATTTAAAATATAACTTATGGGGTCTGTGGGAGACTCACATTGCCTTTCTCAGGTCCTGACTGCCTAGATTTGTCTTACTGCCACTTCTCTATGGTAGCCACACTATTCTGACCTTGGGACATATCTGAGAAATTTCACATGAGAACTATGCATTAATCTCCTTGATATTTAGGTTTCTATACAGAGTAGGGAGTTTAGCATTGCATCTGGGGATTGTGTTGAAGCAGAGTTAAAACACTTTCAAGGATGCCCTGAAAATTACACACTTTTGCTTCCCATCTGACTTTCCTCTTTCTCATTGTCCTTTGAAATCTTTATAAAATCTAAGGCTGAAAAGTGGCTGTTTAATTATCATCCTTAAATATACCCTTTACAAGATATATTTTGACTCTGGTACTCAAAAGCACTTTATTTTCAGATTCGGCGACCCTTCAACTGCTTTTTTCTCAACCTACAGCCTCTTTTAGGAGCTCAAACATCTGTTTTGATGTGCTACTCTTAATCAAGATACAGAAGGATGTGAACAACCATGTAGTAACTACAAACTAGGTACAATAAGGTGATCATACTGCATACATCTATAAAGCTATTGAATAATAGTGGATGCTGAGAAGTCTTAATGAACTAAATTCCATAGAGGGATGAGCTCTTCAATGGTGAATAAAAAGCCACAGAGACTTCTGTACTTGGAAGCAAGCACCTATGAAGAGTGTGGGTGGTCAGAAAAACAGTCTTGACAGAGACCAAAAGGTGCTGAAGGAAAAGAAAAACACATTTGAGCTTTTAGTGACACAGTTGCTTGACAAGATGGATTAGAATTTGGAAGAGACCAAAATGGAAAAATAAATCACTTGATCCTATCTTCCAAGCAAAAGAAACCATCAACAAAGCAAAGACACAGCCAACTGAATGGGAGAAAATATTTGCACATAACGCATCAGATAAGGGTCTAATATCTAAAATATATAAAGAACTAATAAGACTTAACAACAAAAAAACAAACAGCCCAATTGAAAAGTGGGCAGAAGAACTAAACAGACACTTCTCCCACGAAGAAATACACATGGCCAGCAGACATATGAAAAAATGCTCATCCTCATTAGCTATCAGGGAAATGCAAATCAAAACCACAATGAGATACCACCTCACACCTGT
>PVJL010006670.1:53008-88656 GCA_004026885.1 Lyroderma lyra | reverse complement strand
GAGGCGGCCACCCAGCGGTCCCCCGAAGCTGTCCGGGAGGCGGCCACCCAGCGGTCCCCCGAAGCTGTCCGGGAGGTCACCCAGAGCTCTCCCAGCGCTACCCTGCCCCCGGTTCCCACGTTATGAAGACAGTTCAGGGAGCGGGAGTCAGGCAAGGCTCAGGTGGAAACCCCTGTCGGGAGCCCTGTTCTTTCTAGGTCTTGCTTCTGCCGCAGAAGCTGGTGAGGGTTGTTTGGGTTCCTCCACCTTACCCCCAAGTTAAGTGTTTGCAAACAAGAATCTAAACAGTTCTAACAAAATAATCGAGTTTCCATAATGAATCAAACTTCTCATCGTCTGTTAACTAGCTGGTAGAAGGGGAGGGAGAGGCACATTCCTCCAGCACCAATATCTGCTCTAAAGCCTCTTTCTATAGAAGCAAGTGAGACCTCTTGGATTTCTGGCCTCTGGAGGCTGCAGTCTTCCCAGCCACCAGCAGGTGCTTCCCTTGTGCTCCTTAAATGCACACACTTGGCTTTGCAGGCCTGAGGCCTCTCAGGGCCATCCAGTCTGTCCTTACTGGGAAGCCTCTCCACACCTAAAGTGTGTCTATTCAAGGTGTAACGGGATGTGAAAACTGGGTTTCAACTCTGGCATGCGTCTGGATCTATCATGCTCCTGCAAGCAGCGACTTCCCAGCTGGGGCAACTGTGGGCAAAGGGGGTGAACTGAGAGAAAGAGCCAGGACTGCCCTGCTGTCCTCTGGTCTTGCCTGAGTCACCTGACCTTCGGGGAGGTTTGACATGAGCAACAGGTAAGCAGTGCTGGTGACTCCCCTTTGTAACTGCAGCACAGAGCTGAGGTTGAGCCCTCTTTATCACTTTTTGTTTAATTGAAATGTATTTGACACATAACATTGTGTAAATTTAAGGTGTTCAACACTTTGATACATTTACATGTGGTAACGTGATTGCCACTGTAGCGCTAAGTAGCACCTCTATCACATTTAGCTTCCTGCTCCGGGCAGCTAGGATAAGGGTGCCCTTGCTAGAAGGAGTAAGCAAAGTGTTAACTGGGTGCTAGGATGAAAAAACGCATCTTAGTGTTACAAAAACTTAATTTTAAAAATTCAAGGAAACCTAACTGTAAGGACCTGGGGAGTGGTATCTCTATCATAGACCCTTTGGTTAACACAAATAGAAAAGATCATTCCAATTTTAAATAACCATTTACTTTATAATAATAGTAAATTCAGCTTTGCATCTTTATTTCTCTTAACTATTTTTAGGAAAGGCAAGAAAAGTGGAGGTAGATTTCACTTTAAATGTCTGAGTAAAAATCATTGCATACTCGTTTCAATTAAGGCTACAGAGTAGAACTAAGCCTCAATGTTGATCCCCACCCCCCAAACCTCCCTAGTACCCACAAGACTAGAATGTCAGATTCTCTCCATTACAAGAAAGATTACTGAGCAGCAGGTAGCAAACCAATGGAACATTTAGGACTCTGGCTATTCCAAAACTTTGACAAAAATGCACTATAGATATATGCACACAGACATATCTGAAATGATTCTGTGAAAAAAATGGTAAGATACAATAAACATCCTTGGTTGGAGATTGGAGGGAGCCAAGAAAAGCAAGGCTGAACTTTAAATAAATCTTTAGGTGTATGACACATAAAATTCTTTCTGCATGTAGTGATTTTAAAAAGTATTAGATTCTTCTCAAAGCGGGACATGAACCAGTTTTCACCCAGATCAAAGTCCCCAGACCACTTTATGTGCTCTGAAATATGTAGTCTTACAGGAAATCACTTTTAACAGTTTAACTTGTACTTTTCACACAGGTACACATACCTTTTTTCTTCCAGCAGCTTGATCTTCTCAGTATGGGCATACTTCAACCCTTCCCTTACTACTGGTTGATTAGTTTGTTTCCCAGATTTTTCATTTACAAACTGCTGCATAGAATTTCGACTTGCTTTTGTGCCCATGTTGGAATATTTAGATTAGAGACCTTCCTGGAAGTAGAATTACTGAGTTAAAGAATGAGCACTTTTAAAATTGTTATGTTGCCAAACCACCCAACAAAAATGGCCATACCAATTTATTTTCCCACTACAGAGTATGAAAGCTGTAGTCACCCACAATCAAGGTTACCAGTCTATTTTACGTCCATGTGTGTCACTTTTTAAAGATTTTTCTCAACAGTTACCTCACTGTTTTAACCATGTAACTTTATAGAACGTTTTCACATCTGAAAGGGCAAGCCTACCCCTACAGTTCAATTGGAAGTCTTAAGTCATTTGTTTTCCAGATGAAGTAACTTGTTAAAATACATAAATGGTTGCAGGGAAAGGTATATATAGATGGCTTACAAATGTATTGGTTTTGTTTTATTAAGGCACACGAGTGCTCATTTCATTCTTCAGATGACATGTTCATTATATATGCATGGGAGCATGGCTTTTATCAGTTAAAATGGTGAATTAGATGGGTAAACTGGTACCGAAGCAGTCAGTGGAAGGCTGTCAAAGAACACGGGCAAAAAGTACAGGAATCTAGACATAGTGACTCTGGTACATTTTTCTAGATAAAATAATTAAATGGCTAGTGAAGTCAGTCTGGACAGTTTTTGAATAGGCTGATTAGAGGCATCAAAGAAAAACTGTCATTGTTGATAGAATCTGTAGAAAAATGTTGAGTTTAGCTATGGAGCACACGTGGCTACTGGTCTCCAGGTCATCCTGCTTGCTACTTCAGGTAAGCCAGGTTGGCACTACTTCCCCTCATCAGAATTTCTCAACTCCATAGTTTAGATCAAAACAAGGCCTTTTCAAATATCACTACAAGTGGGACAACAAAACAAACCATGTGCCTCCCCATGTGATGCACTGAGGACACAATATGATTTATCTAGTATTTTTACAAAAAAAAAATTTTATAACCTACATCTCACCATAAAGAAATGTCAAAAACAAAAGCAGGATTATAAGGTAAGAGAAAACTTCAGATAGTCTTAAAACAGTGAATCCGGCTTGCACATTTTGGAGGCAGGGTAAACTGGTTGGCAAATAGTTTAGTGTCAACAGTCTATTTTGGGGCTCAGTAAAGTTATCAAAGAATACAATTTCAGTTTATGTATTCTCGGGAAAATCAGGAGAATTTACCTGTGGAATATATGTAACAGGCCATCCGTTATATCCGCCTGTGTACTTCTGTTAGCACTTCAAATTTAGTTCACAGACACCTGCACTATTGACTTCCATCGGAATTTTTCATAGACACCAAGGAAAAAGCTTATTTACAGCCTTCCTGAGTCCTTCTGAAGCACCTGTGTAATGAGGCTTTAAGGACTCTCACCCTGCAGCACCACCCCCTGAAAAAGTGGTTGTGATTAGAATTAGAATTGCATTGTTTTTAACTAAGGGAGGAATTGACCACACCTGTGCAACGCTCAACTTTACCTGAGAACATACAGTGCCGCCTCCATTTATTCAGTTTTGCCTGCTTCCCTTCTTCCTTTATTCCATTCATCTTTATTCAGATAGTTCAATTAAAGGAATAAAGTTTCTATATCTTATCAGAAATAAGTTCATTAGTATGAAGTAGAATGTAATAAGATTTTTATAATCCTTAGGCAATGAAGAAAAAATCACTTTAAAAAGTTATTAAAATGGAATATAAGGGAGTTCCCTGGTGGTGTAGTGGCTAGGCTTCTGCGCTCTCAACGCTGCGGCCTGGGGTCGATTACCCCCCTACCCCCACCCCCCACCCCCCCAAAAAAAAAACCACAAAAAAATCATTTGAGCAAAATGGAATATAAGAATTTACCACAAAATCATAAAAGAGGAAAAAAAAGACATTAAGATAGGAAACAAATAGCAAAATGGAAGAAATAGGCCCAATCACACAATTACATTAAATTTGAATGGACTAAATCCTCCAATCAAAAAACAGATACTCTGACTAGATAAAAACGCGAAATTCAAAACTATAGTTTATATTTTTCAATTTATATTAAATATTCGGAAAAGGCTACTTTGTGGAGACGGAAAGCAACTGGTTTTCTGCGGTTGGAGACACCAGTGATGATTCACTGCAACAGGCGTAAGAGAAGTGTTTGAAGTAATGGAAATGCTCCAAAGCTGGTTTGTGGTGATGGTGGAACAACTCATAAATTTTAAAAACTTTTGCATTATATACTCATTATTTTATAGTTATGTAAATTGTAACCAATTAAGCACATTTTTAAAAATTGCAGTGCAATAGCACTAATACCCAAAGTCTCTCAAGTGAATATTCTGACTGTGGACAAAAACAGAGAACAATTGGAATCTGGTGCACTGCTGGAAGGAATGTAAATTGGCTCAATCTCCTTTGCAATCTGAACTTATGCACAACCAACAGCCCAGTAATTCCATCCTTAGCTACATTCACAATAGAAATGCACGTATGTATGTATGTACGTATGTATGCACCAAAAGTCACGTACAAGGATTTTCACAGTAGCACTATTCATTGTATACTCAAATAGAAAACCACCAAAATGTATTATCAACAGAAAAGCAAACTAATCATGGTTTATTCATACAATGGAACTGTAACTACTCGCAACATGGATAAATCTTACAATAATTCCTTTTATATGTAAGTCCAAATAATAGTTACACTTGGGGAAGATGCAAGTGGGCCCTTCTGGAGTGCTGGTAATGTTTTGCTTCTCTGGGTGCTGACTAAATAAATGTGTTCCCTTTGTATTGTTTGATTAATCTTTTCACACTTAGGATGTGCATGTATTAGTATGAATGCTATGCATCAATAAAACATTTACTAAAATAATAGCAAAAACATCTGGAGTTATGGAAAGATACTTGCTACATAGGCAGTGAGATTGAGTAATTTTAATACTTTATATAGTGCCTTATCTAAAAAGCAAGCATGTATATCACAAAAATCAAGAATGCTCTTTTTATTTTGAATGTAGTACTAGTAAATACCTCTATTTTAGCAATGTGTTAGAAAAAACATGGTTTTGTCCCTCAATAGAACAAATACTGTGGGTTCTTCACAAATTAAGAGATTTATTCTAATCCCCCTTAAAAAGAAACAAAAACAATGAGAAATGAGCCTACATTCAGTTGTAGAGACAAAAATAAAAGTGGGAAAGTATAGTGTAGAAGGATTTGGATCCTAGAATCGACTTTTAGTTTAAATTTCACACCCCCCCACATCTCAGCTTTGTGGCCTTAGCAAGTTTACTTATGCTCTGACCATCCTACCTAGGTGCTTGGCACAGGCCTGGTATGTGATACAATACATAAACTTATAGCTAATATTATCCCAAATTTGGAAAGGTAGAATGACAGAACAACTGCTCTTTTTAGATATTAAAAGGTTAGGAAGGGAGTAAAAATACTGTATTGGCACATGGATGAAAGGGAACACAGAAAAACCATATTAGATGCTGTATTAGTTTGCCGTAACAAAATAACAGACTGGATAGCTTAAACAAGATATTTATTTTCTCAAAGTTCCAGAGGCTAGAAGTCCAAGATCAAGGTGTTCACAGGTGTGGTTTCTTCTGAGGCCTCTCTCTTTAGATTGCAGATGGCTGCCTTCTTGGTATGTCCTCACACGGTCTTTCCTTGCAAATATCTATATCCACAGTTCCGCTTATAAAGACACCAGTCATCGGGAAAACACCCACCCATATGACCTCATTTTACCTTAATTACCTCTTTACCATTTACAGTCACATTCTGAGGTAATGTGGGTTAGGATTTCAACATGTTAATGTGTCTAAAGGATAGAAGGAGTATAGGATCATTTAGTAATTTAATTTTGGGAAAATTGGAATAAGTTTTAAGCACAACCCTCTTCCTCCAAGTAACAGTCCAAAATGTTCAAAGGTTTTGGAGAAATCTAGGGGAAAAAACCTGTAGGAATCTTTATCAGATTTCTTCAGAATGAGAAAAAGCAGGAGTTCCTAAGCTTAATAGGGGTAAGGATGAGGGGAAATCACCCACATGTAATTGGTTTAACTAGATACAATAAAAAATTTTCATATGCAAAAAATTTGAGAAGGGGGAAAAATGTTAGTTATTATATAATGGACCATTTTTATTACAAAAGCTTATACAGATAATAAAAGTCCTTATATTCAGAGTTGAAAGAAGAAATGATAGGAATGAATAAAGAAAATCATAAAAGCATTCTACAAAAATGTGAAGCAAAGTAGGAATACGATTAATATCACCTGTCATCAAAGAAGCACATTTTAAAAGACTTGTGTACACTTTTATGTGGGTTTAAAACCCTTGCAAATGGCTAATCCATTACCACTAAGGGGTGAAGAAACTGCAGGAGTTAAATCAACTCCAACTCTGAGTCTGAAGCCATAGAACTCTCGGTAACCTCTCTTCCCAAGAATCTTGCTTCCTGAAAGTGGAGGCAGTGAGGGGTTGCAGCTGTTTTGCACAAATTGGTCATAGCGTTGTAACCGGTAATGGAAAACAACCCAGCCCAAGCAGGACACCTGTGCAGGCCGCAGGGGAAAAAGAAACAACTGGCTTGGAAGTCACACACTTTCCATGGGCCAAGCTGCCCAGGATCCCAACTCTTTTTCTGGTGAATCACAGGGCCAGCAGAAAGAACGTTATCACTTCCTTTAGTGTTGTAACACTCACCCATGTGAATGCAGAGAGGCTCTGCTCTAAGAGAACCTATACTCCATTCTACTCGGGGCCCAAATCAGCAGCTTCAAAGTATCATTAGCATTACCTACGAGCTTGTTAGAAATGCAAATTCATGGATCCAATGTACTAAACCAGAATCAATTAAGAAGACTAGCAAATTGTGTTTTAGAAGTTCTCAAGGAGATTGTTCCCCACATTAAAGTCTGACAACAAGTGATGAAAAGAAAAAAACAAAGCGGACTGACTCTGCATCTCTGCCCCTGTCCATAAAATCATAAAAGAATTAATAATTTTGGGAGTTCCCTGATGGTGTAGTGGCTTAAGGCTTCGGCGTTGGCGCTGTCAGCGCTGCGGCCTGGGTTCGATTCCCAGGCAGAGAGCTACCCACATACCAAAGAGCAAAAAAAAAAAAAAAAAAAAAAAAAAAAAAAAAGAATTAGTAATTTCAAAATGATGGAAACTAAGAAACAAAAATAAAACCACTACCTATCAGGCCTTTTACCCACGCCGCACATCAAGACATCAATGAACAATCAATCTTTTGTAAATTTGCTTAATTTTAAGTGAGCAAAGCTCTTTATGCCATTGGACAAAAATATTCATTTCTTTACTAGGTGGGCACTACAGACTCACATTACATAAGAATAAACCAGTACCCATCATGATCAAGGAAAAAAAAGAAATGGAGAGAGTTAAGAATACTTGTTTCGCTTGAACTTCAGTAGCCGAAGCAGGACTGTTCTCCTAATGCTCCTTCCTGACAGTACTTATGCTACAGGATGCCGGGGAGACTGGGGACCCGAGGAACGGGTCTTCAAGAACTTCTCAAGTTGTTTCATCTTCTCAGCTAGATGAGAAAAAATGCTCACTGTTTAAATTACTCGTCATTGAGGGGTGGGAGTGGGGGTGCTGGCAACATCGTTTCTCGGGGCAGAGGCTCTGAACCTGGGATCCAAAAATAGTATAGTGGGTAACCAAGCTGAGGCTGGCCATAGGCAGTGACAGGCCTGAATGTGTCATATCTCAGCTTACTCTCCCAAGGTCCCACCTGGACTCCTCTCACAAAGGAGCGCCCAGAGGCTGCAATCAGCATAGAGCAGTTGGGAAATTGCAAAAGTACTGGAAAGGTAAAAGAAGTTGGGAGGAAACCTGGTACCGCCAGGTGGTTCACCCATGGCTCCCTCCACATGCAGGTTTTCTTTTTTATATATATATGTATATAAAATGTGTGTGTGTATATAAATAGTGTGTGTGTGAGTGTATATAAATAATGTGTGTATGTGTATATGTATGTGTGTGTGTGTGTGTGTGTGTGTGTGTGGGTGTGTGTGTATGTAGCTTCCTAGCTGGGAACCGCACCCAGGCCACAGCGCTGTCAGCGCCAACGCCGAAGCCTTAGCCACTACCCTACCAGAGAACTCCCCCACACACAGGTTTTCAAAGCCCCTCACCTCGGGCACGCTGTTCCCGGTGCCTCGCCGCCAGGCTCAGAAGCATGCTCTTCACCCGATTTTGCGCCCAAGGCCGTCCGTGGATGGTGATTTGGACTAAGTTCCCAGAGTATGCCTTGTCCACCGTCAGCATGATCTGGTTTATCCACTCTATTTCCGGAATTACGGCTCGGTCTGGGCCTAAACAGGAAAAGGTAGACTCCGAGGGGAGGCACGGTCAAAGGTCGGAGGGAGCTACGTTTGAAGGGAATGTCAGCTGGGGGAGGGAAACGCTGAGAGCTGGCGTGATGGCATCAAACGTGATGGCCTGCGAATAAGGGAGACGGGTCTCTCTTGGACTGGAGAGGACTAGGTCAACCACACAGCTCGGGTCACTCACCGAAGATTGCATCAGCCAGCCAGGCCTCCAGGTAAAACACCAATGGGTCTTTCAGTTCCTGCACGGGAAACCACCATGGCCTGATGCGAATCCGCGGCAGTTGAAGTGGTATCATCAGTAACTCGTCCAGGGCCTTGGCGGGCATGCATTTGTTCCCCTGGGCCGCCGCTCCTGCGGGGGCCGCCATGCTAGACCAGCAAACAGCCCAAGGGTGAGGTCCCAGCAGCTCTGGCAGAACCCTGGGGAGGAGAAAAGCCCCTGCCCGTGATGGTACCCACCCAGCCCCGCCTTTTCCGGCAGCGTCCCGTGGCCCTTTGGGCTAAGCCAGCCCAACTGACTCTGGGCGCCCAAGCCTGGCGGCGCTCTGCATCAATCACTGGGACTTCCTCTTCGACCTTGAATTAGTATTTATTTGAGCTCCAGCTGGATCTCAAAGGTTGTCTCTCTGTGGTTTTCTCAACCAAGTAAAGTACCAGTGTCAAAGCCTCCCCCCCTCCCCGCCCTCTCCCTCGCCCCCGCCCCCCACACACACACACACCCCTACCACTAACTGGTTTGAACTGGCCACTTTGTTAACTGGGAATAACTTTTAGTGCCCAGGTTAGGTTTCTCTGTTATCCTCTACAGACAGCTAGGTAAATCAGGTCGAGGGCAGGCTCATAGAATCTAATTCTACTCTGTTTTGCTCCCTCCCTTTTACATTCTGACTTTCTGGTTGTTTATCACTGCTAAATCGTTCAAACAAGGGTTTCCTAAAATACAAATGTCAAAGGTGTTCATTATAGAAAATGTAGCAAGTATAGATAGTCTGTTTATTTCCAATGTCCTAAGACAACTAACGCTGATACACATTTCTTACCAATGCTTTTTTAAATGTTCTTAATTTTGGTTAAAAATTTAAATTATGAAAGACTTTACACATTCAAAAAAGATACACAACACATGTGTAAAACCCACCACCTCATCACCAATTAACAAAATGCTAATATTTTCTCACATTTGCTTCACTTCTCTCTTTAAAATAGATATCACTGAAACCTCTTTCAAACTTTCCCTCCCCACAGGAAATCACTATCCTGAAGCTGGTGTTATACTCCTTGTGTGTTATACGTTTTCTAGTGCATTTCTAGAAATAATGTTTGGTAGTTGTTTTAGAAAAGACAGCATCTGCTATACAAATAATTTTGTTCTTGTACCTATATGGTGTTTGTTTTAAAAATCTTTTTAATGTAAACTTTTCATCATTCACATCAGAGGGATAGTATTAATATACTACATGACACCTTATAACTAGTCAACTAAGCTACCTTTCTTACTCCCTTCCTTGGCTCCCACCACCCAATTCATCACTAACTGAAGATATCATCCTCTAGTTCTCATCTTTCCCTACACACCTGCTTCCTAGGAATTCTTACCAATTCCCAAATTTGACCTATTACATAAAATAGTTTCAAAACTCTGTCTCCAGCCAGAACCTCCTTCCTGGTGCTATCAGATGGGCCTACTATCAAGTCTCCAAGAGACCGGAAACTCTGCAGGTCCCAGTGTGAACTCAGCATCTTGTTCCCTCCTCCTAGCTTTCTAGAACAGTTAACCAAATGATGACTTTGAAGCATCTTCATCAAATCCTCCTTATGTATCCCACATACCTGGCTTAGTTTTGAGACATCTGACAGACTTCTGTGGGAGGGTGCTCTTCACCAACCACAAATTAAAAGAACATACTTTTTTAAAAACACAACTGGGCAGTTACCTATAAAAATTTTCATTTGTAGCCTTTTTGATTTAGTAGTTCTATGTCTAGGACTCCCTCCTATAAAAATTCACAAGTGAATAAGGAATAATAAAGTTTTTTCATTTAAGCATTATTTGTTGTAGTGCAAAACTTTTGAACAAATGTCCAAAAAGGAAATGATTAAAATTTGGGGACCAATTATTTAAGTCACATAAGCATGTCATACGGTGCATTGTTAAAAATAAGATAGATCAAATGGGCAGAATATGTTTGATGTACTGTTGAATAAAAAGAGCAAGTTATAGAATCAAACAGCATGACCTCAGTTTTGTATCAAGCGCTCAAATAGCCATGTGTGACTAGCAGCTCTCATACTGGACAGCGCAGCTGAGACTGGCGACTCCAGAGAGCTGTACAGACCTGGCAGGAGAATGAAGCCCAAGACTAGAGCTGGGCACTCCACTGCACTACTGTTGATGTCATCTATGATGTCATGAGGGTGGCAGCCATCAACATTGCATCCCACAGACTGAGCAATCCCCAACATCTCTTCAATGATGAGAATTCCCTAGCTAGAGATCTGTGTTGCATCTGTTAGACAATGTTAACGATCTCATCAAAGTGATATTTCCTTTGTGCTTAATGGTTTTGTTTGTTTGTTGCTTCTTTCTGTCTCTTGGCAGTTTTTTGAGGGCTTTGATGATCAGGGCAGAGGCAAAAGGTACTACTTCAGTCTGAGCCTGTCTGTTCTGAATGGTCAATTTTACTATATCCCTTAGACCCTTCCAATCCAGGTGTTTTGGCGATGTCATCATCAATCTTTTTTGGAGATAAACCCAGGGGGCTAGTCTTGGGGGCCAGTGCAGACATGGCATTGACTTACCCACCAGTGCACCTCAGACATAAGACTTTGATCTTGTTTGGGTTGAACTTCAGTGGCATGGTAGAAGCGGCTGGTGTCACATGAACTGATATTCAGGAGGATCAAATAAAGTTACACTTTGGCTGCCGAGCTTAAAGCCAAAAAGGGGGAAAACTTTTTCACTCATTCAGTGAGGCCAGTGTTGCCCTAATACCAAAGCAGAGACTTGGCAAGAAAACCAAAAACTATGTTTCTCATGAGCACAGATGTAAAATCCTCAATAAAATATTAGCAAATTAATCCAACAAAATTTCTTTCTAAAGATTATTAATATTATCCATTTCAGATTAAAAATTAAGAATTGAGATTAAATACATAGCACATCTTTTCATATATTTCCTGGGTGCTCCAATAGCACTGTAATCTTATTTGTCCATGGAGGATCACATTAAGAGTTATAGTTAAACCTTATGAGTTAATCCATTCAACCTGGGATGGACCAGGTTCCATCCTGGGCAAAGCCCATAGTGCCTAACATTGTAATAGACGTCTGCTATGTTTGATAGATTGACATGAGATTTGGTCAGACCATTTGAACATTGTAATCAAAGTAGGGGCATTCCCAGATGGTTTGCCTGCTTGGAATATGTCCACCCACGGAGACAGGCTGCAAAGATGGGAGTGCTTCAGGCATTTATTCGACTAACATTTCATTAGCTCTGAAACTATGCCATAATTCAAGTGTTGTGTGAAGGCTTCAAGCCACATCTCTCAGGCCAGAGATTTTTAAACTATGGGTCATTAAATTTGTGGATTACGACCAACATTTTAAACACTAATACTACAGACTCAAATATATCAAAGTGCTGCTCACATATCAATCAATGGTAAATACTGTTTTACCAGCCTTTAGTTTCAAATGTTTTATGTACTGGGTCACGTTGTAAAAGTGACCGATGTTTGCGAGGCATGGTTAAAAACGTTTCTGAGTCAACTGAGATGTGGAGTACCCAGGGTGTGAGTTTAGTAAAGCAAAGAACAAGGCGCCTTGACCCGTTCTAGGTGATCTCGCAAAGAAAGAGGATTGGTCAAACCGTGAAGGCCCCACCCATAATATTTCGTCCACCAATGAATGTGAGGCCATGAAGGGGTGGGGCAGGGACCGGGCGAGCCTCGCGCCAGCTCCTTAAGTAGCGGCTGCGTGGACCGCCTTGTATAGTTCTAGCCTTACGACGGCACAGCCGGATGGTGCAGAGCTCGAACGGAACGACGTCGGACGCGCCGGATCTTCTTTACGGAACCATGTCTAGGCAAGAAGCAGGCGCCAACGCCTCCTCCTCGGTCGTTGCTTCCCAGGGAAGCTCGGCAGTGTCCCAGGCTCCGGCAAGGAGGCCAGTGGAGGAGCGGAATCGAAGGGGTCGGAAGGGCCATAGGGGCGGTCGAGGTGGCGGCGGGAGGGACCGCTCCGACTTCCAGCAGCCTGTGGCCGATGATCCCCGAGAACCGCCGCTCTGCTTTGGATTGAAGAAAGAGTGGATTGGTACGGTGATAGGTGAGAGCGGGGCACGGCCAGGAGAGGAAAAATGGGTGGGGCCAGGGGCAGAGCCTGAGTAAGGGCCTCCACGCCTCCTCACTTCTCGCTGCCTCCCATCAGCTACCACCTAACAAGGCCGAGGTCTCTCCTTAATACCTGATATTCTAATACCATCTGGTACTACTAGAAAGGTGTCATTTAATGCACTTTTTGATAAAGCAAATTCTTAGAAGACTTTGGAAATCTTTGGAATGAAAGGTCAGGCCTTTGACAGCCTACCCCAAAATGAACAACAGAGCGATCAATCTCTTTGAACGCCGTAGAAAGCCATTAACCAAAGATGTTATTATAGGGCTACTCAGAGCATTAGCCATATCTTGTACTTAGTTTACTTAAAAGTGATGTACTGTATTGTATTTTTCCAGGTATAAAACGCCCCCATGTATAAGAGGACCCCTACCTTCTAACCCAACAGTAGGAAATCAATATCAACCGGTTACTCCCATGTATAAGATGACCTCCAATTTTTGGTCTAACAATTTTAGACAAAGGTATCGTCTTATACATGGAAAAATAGGGTTATCTGCTGAAAAATAGGATGTTGTTCTTAGCATATCTTGAGTGTTACAAATTCATTTTTGTAAAACATTTAGAAATAACTAGAATTTAAATTTGCTCATTTATTGCTATTAAGTCTGAGGTTAAATTCCAACATTTTGCCAGTTAGGTATTTGAACTGATATTTTGTTTTACCAACCCTTTTAACTTGTTTTGAAGGAAAAAATGAACAGATTTTATAGGCAGGTTTTTTGTTGTTTTTTTTTTTTTAACTTTTATAAGAATTTGTTTGCACCAAACTGACAACATATGCTAGGGAGCAGGAGCTCAAGTGCTCCAAAGAATGAAGTTTTGCAGCTTATATAAGTGCAGCGGTGTCCAACCTTTTGACTTCCCTGGGCCACTTTGCAAGAATTATTATCTTGGGCTGCACATAAAATACAGTAACACTAATGATAGATGATGGACTAAAAAAAAAAGGGGGGCCATGCATAATTTTAGTAATGTTTTCAGACACTTTACAGATTTGTGTTGAGCCACATTCAAAGCCTTCCTGGGCCACACATAGCCCACAGGCTGCAGGTTGGACAAGCTTGAAATAGAGCAACACAAGCCTGATTACTAGACCAACCAGAGATTAATTGACTCCTCAAGGTGGCTCATTCTCAAAGATCTGAAGATTGATGGCCCATAAACAAAAGCCACTGCGTTTGCAATAAAAAATCATCCTCTCAACACTTCCTGAGCACCTGTGAAGCACAAGCACTGTGCTAGAGAGCACTCACTTAAAAGGGCATCCTGAAGCAGAAGTCACTTGATGTTGCTTCTGGATTCAATTTTTTAAAATTATGACAAATACAACTTTAATTTGTATGTAATTTTAAGTGTACAGTATTGTTAATTATAAGAATAACATGATAGATGTCTAGAATGTTTTCATCTAGTGTGACTGAACCTACACATTGAATATCTCTTCATTTCCTCCATACTCCATCCTTGGTAACCACCATTTTACTTTGTTTCTCTAAGTTTGACTTGATTAGATAACTCATACAAGTAGAATCATGTATTATTTGTTTTTTCATGAATACTTTATTTCTCTTAGCATAATATACTCAAAGTTCATTCATGCTGTCACTAATGGCAACGTTTTTTTTAAAGCTGAAAACTTCCATTGTATGTATATGCCACGTTTTCTTCAATAATCTGTTGACAGACATCTAGGTTTCCACCTCTTGGCTATTGTGAACATGCTGAAATGAACATGGGAATACAGATGATCATTTTGAGATCCCAGTATCAATTATTTTGCATAAATGCCTGGAAGTCAGATTGCTGGGTCATAGGGTACTTCTATTTTTAATTTGTTGAGGAACCTCTGTACTGTTTCCCATAGTGACTGCACCAGTTTACATTCCCATCAACAGTGCACTAGGGTTCCCTTTTCTCTACGTTCTCACAAACACTTTTCTTTTTGATGGTGGCTGTTGCAACATGTGTGAGCTGCTTTCTCATTGTGGTTTTAGTTTGTATTTCCCTGGTGATTTTAGCATCTTATCATATATAACTGTTGGACATTTATATGTCTTTAGAGAAATGTCTGTTCAAGAGCTTTGACCAGTTTTTAATAGGAATTTTTTTTGGTTGAGTTGTACTGTGCAAGGATTCCACTTTGTCCATATTCTTGGCAATACTTCAGATCTAATTAGTTTGCTTGGGAAGCTGTTGAAATCTTAATATCTACCACCAGGAAATGAGCCTTCCACCATCCACCAAAATTTAGCATAGAAAACTCTTGCTTCCTTTTCCAAACTGAAAGTGATTATTGGATTCTAGGATCCTTTGTTTGGATGATTTGGGAAAGAACTAGAGAAAGTTCTTTGAGGAAAGTGGGTAAATCCCCCTTTAAAAGTAAAAAACCTTTATTTTAAAAAACAGGTCGTGGTGGGTCAAAAATAAGAGACATCCAAAGTACAACAAACACCAAAATAGAGGTAAGTGATCTGTGTTCTTAAATCCTTAAAAAATATAATTCATTCCTAACTCTGGTTTCTGCTATTATTAACATACTGATAACTTAGCTAAGTTGCCAAAGCTCTTTATGCTGCCATTCTTTCAAGAACTCACCTAAGCTGTGGTCCATTCCAGGTCTAGGTTTTTTGATTCACAGACATGAAAATGTTTAGAGATAATCTTCACTAAAGAATGAGGTCTCTGGGGACTATTTATCATGCCCTTCTTGACCTCTGTTCCTCAAACCGTAGGCTGTTCCTGTGTTCCCAGTCTCAATGAGCAGCCGCATCATTCACCAAGTTCCCAAGCCAGAAATCTCAGATTATTAACTTCTCCTTATCCTACAACCAATCCATCATTGAGTCTTTTATATTTTCTGTATTTTTCAAGGGAAATCACATCATTTGGGATTGTTCTCCCCTAACTGAACCATACTGCTTCCAGTGTTCTCCTCCTCAAACCATTCTTTAGTGTGGCCAGAACAATCTTTCTAAAACATAAATTATGTGTGTTCATGACCTTTTCCTGCCTGAAAACCTTTTCTGATGTCTCAGACACTGATTGATAACAATCCTATATTTACTTTATGCTTTTATGCTATTTGTAGTTGGGTGATTGTTGGAGTGGGTAAAGGTGAGGGAACATCCCCCTTACCTATTTTCCCCCTTGTATCTAGATAGTAAAAGGGTGTCCTGAAGCAGAAGTCAGGATTTTCGGCAGCAAAGCAATGCAGACAAAAGCAAAAGCAGTGATAGATAACCTCGTTCAAAAACAAGAAAATTACAATTCACAACCCAGAGTTGGTAAGTAATTTTTGCCTACTGAAGCCGTATAAAATTTTTAAAAATTTATCAGTGTTACAAGCCATGTTATAGCTGATGTTCTTCCTAATAACAAAAGCTTTAGTTGCCATCATTAAATCTAGACTGTTATAGAACTTTTTTCTGTTAAATCTCAGGATACTTTTTCCTCCAATGAAAACACTTTCTGTGATTAAGCCTAGCAGTTTTACGTATAGCCACAGATGAGTGAAAGAAACCAAATAACCTTTTCAGTATACTGCTGTTAATGATAGAGCAAGGATTAGTCCTGGCCTCCTGTCTCTACAGTCTCTTCCCTGGAAAGTAACTGACTTAGAAAATTGACTCATTATATGTTTGGTATTTTAAAAATCTCAGACCTACTTGGACTAGAGAAAAGTCCATTACTGAGCCATTTCCAGAAGCAGCAAGGAAATAAAGGGAATAGTCTCAGGTTCAGATGGCTGCATCAGCTCTTCATGTTTGCTGGGAAGAAACCTCTAAGAAGCCTGTGGGACTCCATTTCTTCGTCGGTTAACCTGGAGTAACATCTGCCTCATAGGATTATTGTTAAAGATGAAGTGATATGTGTGATTTATTAAATAGATTCTAGGCTCTCATGCTGTTTAACTTCTCCATTAAGTTAAAATTCTTTTCATTTCATAAATCTGAAGTATAGAACTGATGACAAAAACCATGATCAGAATTGTCACGGTAGTGTAGCAGTAAAACTCTAAATTTTATATTGTGAGAATTATTGTCAGATTATTAAAATACAAAATAGTAAAAGGATTTGGGGGATTTTTGTACTGGTATAATTTGGTAAAAATATTTTAACAGATTCTGTTGCATTTCAAACTTCTGTTGGAAGACCTGTAAAGACAGATAACAGTGTTGTCACAGAACAGCCATTGATTGATTGGGATCAAATTCGAGAAGATGCTTTGAAATGGGGAGCAAAAAAGTGGGCAGGTTAGTGCTGCAGTCTAACATTTACATGTATTCTTGGTGTTTCTCTTAATTGAGGTTGTTAGCCTTTCTAAAATGTGTTAATTTAGTAATGAGCTCTATATGAAAAATGATAGTAAAATTTACAATGCTGCAATTACTCCCTAGGGCATGACACATTCTATGTTATCTGTGTTATAATTTATGCTATAAATGAAAAATTTAAATATTAAACTTATTTACACCTTATTTGAGGTAACTCAGTGCAAAAGTTTAATAAAATAGAAAGAACATTAGATCCAAGGGGAAAATGAAGGAAATAAACTTTCTGACTGTAAGTTGTTTATATTGTTGCTGTGATTGAGCAGAAGTTGATCTTGGATTATCCTGGCTGACAAGGGAAAAACTAAAAGGGAAAAACATTTAATAAGAGCATACAGTTCTTGAGAAGAGATGGGTTTTTAGAATTTGTTTAATTTTAAATGAAATTCTCACTTGAAATTATATATGGAGAATAATGCTCCACATTACAGTCACCAAATTTAACAGTAAATGTGAACACTAAATTTGGCTATCAGAATACATCATTTAAAATAAAAAAAGCTAATGCACTGATAGGTGACAAACATTAATGACAATACCACTATGCTATCTGCACGTTAAGTTTCCAGTGCCACCTCAGCAATATATGTGTTGGGGAGATTTGGGGTGGAACACCAGAGAAAGGATTTATGTTTGGAGGACATGTGATAGGCATTTAAGAAAGAAGACAGGTAGCTTCCAAGGGAAGAATGAGTATAAATATTTTATTCCCAAATAGTAATGGGATACACCTTTAAAGAAAAGGTAAAATCAATTTACTATGTTTAAGAGAATATTTATCAGTTGTGATGATTATGTCTTGTAAAGCATGGTTTCTTTTATTTTATACTTAATTTTATACTTAAACATCTCCTTTTTTTGAGTGAGAAAATGTAATTATGTAATTGAAAGACAAACCACAATGGGAGATCTAGAGTCTGACATTAGTCTGACTGGCCAAGTGTAGAACAGGGCTGGCTGGGCAAGACATTGATCATGGTCCACCAAGCAATTTGGGGTGACTGCCTGAATTAAGGAAAAAGTGTTGTAGTCAGTGCCACATTGTGCCAGGGCCTAGCAGCTAGGCAGCTAAATGTAAAAGAAATACATTTTTTGCACACACATGTACAGCTGCAAGAGACTGAGAATCAGCTCTTCACAATCGAGGCAGCTGTATGTCCTTGAGCAAGTGAAAATAAACAGCTTGTGGACTATGTATGACACTTGGAGAAAATAAGAAGTAGCCCTTGCCCCGAAAAAGTCTGCCCAGACCTGGTGTAGAACAGCTATCTAAAATTGTATGTATGCAAGGGGAACTTGACATATATTTTAGTTTGATTTCTGTTAGTTTGAATAAGTGTCAATGAATTGTAAGTTCTCATTATTTATCAAAGTTTGAATTTTAACGTTTGTCCCAGATTTACCCCCAATTAAGAAAAACTTTTACAAGGAGTCAGAAACAACAAGTTCTATGTCACAAGCACAGATAGACAATTGGAGGTGGGTAGTTTTATTACCTCTTTAAGTAATTATTTGTATAATTATGTTATTAAATTAGTAGACAAAGATTTGAAATGCTTTGCGTTTTAAGTTTACACCTTTCATATACAAATGAAAACTTGGTTGCATCCTGTATGATGTGCTTTAGAGCATTGCTATCAAATAAAACTTTCTGCAGAGATGGAAAATGGGCTGTATTTGTGTCCGCTACAGTAGTCACTATCCATATATAGCTACTGAACACTTAAAATATGGCTAGTATAATGGAGGAACTGAATTTTAAATTTTAAATTTAAAAAGACATATATGGCTAGTGTCTGCTGCATTGAACAACCGTTTTAGAAAATTATTTCTTCTACTGTTGAAAACCATAAGAAATTTATCTGATATATGAATATTAGAAAAATGTCTTTAACTTCAGCCCTTATTATCTAGAATTAAAGGTCCTAATGGCAACCTTTTTTTAAAAAAAAAAAATTAACGTTTGTTATAAAACTAAGATAGTATGGTATACAGAAAGAATAGCTATTCTAGGACTGGGGTAGGACTCAGACTGTGGACCAGTAACTCATGATCACCTGTTGAGTGAGAGCAAGTCCCACTTCACAAAATTATAGAGGATAAATTAAGGAAATATGTGTAGATCATTGTAGGCTCTTCATTGTTTGCCAAATCTGATTTTGAATCATGAAGCATGTAATTTTCAGGCTCTATTCTTAATCTTTCATTGGCCCATTCATAACATACAACATAGTTTTTGCTGGCTCTTCAGCTGTTCTGCTAAGAAGAAAAATGGGTTCACTTCTATTTCTTAGTTATTATATTTTATTGTAATTTTTACTAACAGTCTGGTTTTAATCAGTTGCAGTTGAATTCTAGATATGACCTGAACTAATGCTGGAAAACTTTGTTTACGGAGTAAAGTGACCAAAGCCACTAATATTTGTTCTATTTTTCCTTAAAGGAAGGAAAATTATAATATAATGTGTGATGACTTGAAAGATGGCGAAAAACGTCCTATCCCCAATCCTACTTGTAAATTTGAGGATGCCTTTCAATGTTACCCTGAAGTTATGGAAAACATTAAAAAGGCAGGTTTTCAGACACCAACACCAATTCAGGTATGCTGAATAATTCTTTAATTCTAATATTTCACTGACCCTTCCTCCCTGAAAACAATATCTAATTGTTAGAAGTTAAATCTTAAGGGAGCAACTGTCTCTAATGAGCACTCACCCAGCACCTCCTGCAGCACCAGTGCCTAACACTCAGAAAATATTTGCTGAAAGAAGTTAGAGATTGGAAGAGAAGGGACACTTGACAAAAAGTGTACTTTTTATTTTACTATTTATCATTCTGTTTCAGTCACAGGCATGGCCAGTAGTTCTACAAGGAATAGATCTTATAGGAGTGGCCCAAACTGGAACAGGGAAGACATTGTCCTACTTAATGCCTGGATTTATTCACCTTGACTCTCAACCACTGTAAGAATATCTACAGCTGGGTTCTCTTTATAGGGGTTTAAATGCAAGAAAATACACTTGTACTGTGCTGGTGAAAGAATAAATTGACAAAACATTTTGGGAAGCAATAGGTAGTATCTACTAAAAGTCTTAGTATTGAAACTTTGGAAACAAATTGTTTAAATTATGTCCAGTACAGTTGTGTGAGAGAATGTTTGGCACAGCAAAGCATTGCCATGTTAAATGAAAAGGCTTCTCTCTGGGCCGCTGGTTTTTTTTTGTTTGGGTATTTCTCCACTTTTTATGGTGAGTGCATGTGACTTTGCCACTCATTGCTGCAAATTTTGAAAGCACTGAATGAATGTGCCATGTATCTGAGACAAGTATTTTAATCTGTTTTCTCTCCCAAGCGCTAGAGAGAAAAGGAATGGACCTGGCATGTTAGTTCTCACACCTACTCGAGAATTAGCTCTGCAGGTGCAAGCTGAATGTTCTAAGTATTCATATAAAGGTCTTAAAAAGTAAGTCATTTGTGTGGTCTTTCCTGCATCAGCATGTTATTATTTGTAGCTTTATACATTCTCCCATTCTTTTTCACACATTTCAGGAATCTGGCTCAGCATGGGTCAGGGGTGGGATCAATAACAATGAGGCAAACATGGCTTTTTGGGACACCCCATTGTGAGTAGATGGCTGTGGTAGTTCTCAAAAAGTCACGTACTACCAAAGGCAACTGATACTTTTTTTTATTTATATACCTTTTATTTTGTTATTTTATACCCAAAATGCTTAGGTTGGTTGGGATTTTGATTTGTGATGGGATATTCATTACCTGAACATGAATCTCTGTATTTTTTTAAGTGTTTGTGTGTATGGTGGTGGAGATAGATACGGACAAATACAAGATGTGACAAAAGGTGTAGATATCATTATTGCAACTCCCGGAAGATTGAACGATCTGCAAATGAATAACTTTGTCAACCTGAAAAGCGTAACCTACTTGGTAATCATGGAGTTAGGGGTTGTGTATACTGGGAAGAAGAACTGAACTCAGATTAAAGCAGTCTTATAGAATGGCTGTTCATTTTATAATGATTTAAAATCTTAGGAATATCTCCTGTTCCCTCTGTTAAGATAAAGATTTTAAGGTAATTGTATTTTAATGGTTTTTGTAAATTTTGAAAAATGTAGAGAAATACAGAAGAATATTAAAATCTACATGGATATTTTAGACATAAATTTTTTTAATTAGATTTAGAAAATATTAGTTAACCAAGTTAAAAAATCAAATCAATTTATGTTACAGCTACAGGCAGATTATTTTCTCCTGGAGAAATTAAAATACTGGCTTAGGTAATAGGGGAAATGAGAAAATATTACCTCTTAGTATTCATAAGAAAGAGAATACATATTTGCTACCTTTTCATATTTAACCTAGCCACGAACATTTTTAATGCAGGTATTAGATGAAGCTGACAAGATGCTGGATATGGGATTTGAACCCCAGATAATGAAGATTTTATTAGATGTGCGGCCAGACAGGCAGACTATTATGACAAGGTGGGTATGTGCCTAATTGCTGGTCTGCAAAATAGAAATCAGTGGAATAGAATCCATTCTTTTGGGTTGATTTTCCCAAAGGATTTTTATAGCATTACTTGAAAGTACTATTTTGAGAACCTTACATGAATGATATCATGTCATCACTTAGTATAGCAACAGTATAAAGCTTATTGGACAGAAAGGGACTTCTTTAAAAACCTAGAGGGGACTCCTGGAGGAGAAACTGGTTCATAGTGGGGTCTCACATTTGAATAAGTGATCACCTGTCTTTAGAGGTAAACATTTGATTATTAATGTTTTTTTTATCCAAGATAAAACTGAGGAAGCAATCAGTGTTATTTAAATGCATAATGATCTATATACCTTTTTCTCTTTTGTGTCATTAGCATAAAAGAATAGTACATAATTGAAGAAATATACAGAAACTCCTCACTCTGTTTTCTTACTAATCTTCCCATCATTGTAATTACTATGAAATTATAAAAAGTGATTACTTCCATAATATATGTGGTTGAAGAAACATTTGAATTTACATATCCCCTCATCAGTACCCTTAAAATGTTTTTATTTGGCATAAGCACTTAGTTTTGCCTGCTGACAGTGTATGAAAAATACAAGGTTTTGGGGTTTGGTTTTTTATAAAAGCCAAGAGACAACAAATTTAGAATTTAAGGTATTAAGTCCCTGTTACCTTTGGTTTATAAACCTATTTATTAAACATATTTAAATATTTAACTGGTAGCTTTACTATAGTTGAGCAAATTTTTGTGAAGTATACCTTTTCTTTAAAATCTATTTTTTTGAAAAATACTAAATTTGTCTTTCATGGGCAGTTTGGTTCATAGCATTCTTAGAGAAACTTGGTGTGTTTCATTTATAATAAATTTTTAATGTTCTTGTATCATGTTTTATTTCCAGTGCAACATGGCCACATGCTGTCCGTCGACTTGCACAGTCTTATTTGAAAGAGCCCATGATTGTATATGTTGGTACTTTGGATCTAGTTGTAAGGCTTGTTTTTTATTACTACTAAAAATATTTCTTACTAATTATGGAAATTTTAATACTTTTGTTTTTGCATGTCTCCTCTGCCCACTCCCTAATTTTAGAGCAATTACTAGATACAGGATTTTATCTATAACTACTTCAGCATGTATGTCTAAAAGACTAATTTAAACATATCTAAGGTATGATTATCTCACATCTAAAATTTTAATAATCCTTTAGTACCATCAAATATCCAGTGTTTTTGTTTTTCTAATATCTCATTTAATTAATCCCATTAGACTCAGTTTCTAAACAAGTCTACATCTGTGCACATTTATAAGTCTGGTGTTCTCTGTGAAGCTAGATCACTGGGTTAAGATGTTGTTACAATTATAATTAAGATATCCATTGCATCTTCCTTCCATTATAAAGTTCTCTGGCACTTCACGTAATGGTTGTAATTTGCCTTTCAATTAATCATTAATGAAAATTGACCTTTTTACTTAATGACTAGTAATAATAATGGGTCATTGCCTAGGTTCATTTCATTACATTTTATGAAAGAGGATAAATGCCTGGTTCTTTACTTCCATTAAATATTATTAAAATCTATTTTACCCCTGTGTCAAAAAATGGTACCAATGATATTTTGAAATTTTGCACTAAATTGTCAAAGTACTCATTAAATGGAAACACTTGTGTATAAGCTAATCATCTTTCATTTCAAGGGCTATACCCAAAATTCATGATAGTTTTTGTAAGCTTAGCTTCATCCCATGGTTATTTCTTTTCCTACAATGGTAACCAGTTGCTTGCAATGCATTGTCAAGAATTCAAGAGTTTCCAACATTTCTTGGGTGAATAAGTAATAAAAAATGAAAGGCCGAACTACCAATCCTTGAGTAGTAACAGGTAATTTTGTGAGGACTTGCCTTTTTTCCTGTTAGTAGTTTATTAAAACATTAACTAGTAATAGAAATAATATGTATTTCATGCCACGATCACCATCAATGTCGATGTACAATGATCTTTTAATCTTTTAGGCTGTAAATACTGTGAAGCAAAATATAATTGTCACTACAGAAGAAGAGAAACGATCTCATATCCAGACTTTCCTAGAGAGCATGTCTCCCAAAGATAAAGTCATAGTATTTGTCAGCAGAAAATCTGTGTAGGTATTTTTTCTTTTACATCCTTAATCATCAGTCAAGTTGATTTATTTAGCATTATTTCTCTTTGTATACTAATTTCAAGTGAGGGTGTGTATGTCTTACAGTATGTTATTTCAGACTTTTGTTAATAAAAGTAAAACAGTGAATTGATGGTAGCATTAGAATAAGCACTTAAGATCAGTGACTCCTTTTTGCTTCAGTGCTGATCACTTATCAAGTGACCTGATTCTTCGACATTTATCGGTAGAGTCTCTGCATGGCAACAGAGAACAGAGCGATCGGGAGAAAGCATTAGAAAACTTTAAAACAGGTACATTTATACAATTATTTTTTGTTGCATTTCAAAAGTGTACAATATATGTGGTTGGCTGATCGCTCTTTTTCATAGGATCATTTCTGAGATCCGTCCTAAGCTTATAGGTCCCACCACTTTACTTGTTAGAGCTCTAAATATAAATCACTCTCAGAACTATCAAACTCAGAGAGCTAATGTTTAAACCTGGATGTCAAAGTAATAATTTGCAATGGGGAATTATTTCTGTTGAAGTCAACAGAAAGGCGTGTATCTTTGTGACATGGCTCAGATGATTCAGGGACCATTTACTGAACCATGGTATCTATTGTATTGTAACTTGCCGGCAGTTAAAAAGTAAGACTGTAAATATTTTTCCTGTTTTCACTACGTTAAGTGTTTTAATATTAGAGGCAATAATAGTTCACCTGACTAGATATTAGGGAAAATACAGTTTCTGATATGTCTTGGGTTGGTTTATGCCAGAAAGTGTCTGTATTCTTTTGGCTTTACTCTTTAGGTAAAGTGAGAATACTGATTGCTACTGACTTAGCATCTCGTGGTCTCGATGTCCATGATGTCACACATGTTTATAATTATGATTTTCCCCGGAACATAGAAGAATATGTGCACAGAGTAGGGCGCACTGGAAGGGCAGGGTAAGTAAGCATAGTCTACCCATAAAAGAAGCCAACCCTGGCTCCTCATTACTTCCCTCGCAGACTTTACTTGGAAAATTGTTTTGTTCTCTTGCCTGTAATTTGAGCTGCCTTAGAACCTGCTTTGCTACCTTATGCCTGTCCAATGGGCCTGTTCAACGAGATTAGCTGTGATTAGCTGCATGTAACTTTCTGATTCCACTCTTTGCTTTGTATCTACAGTGTCACAAAACTGATTTACACCCAGTGGTTACTCTGTTGTCTAAGTTGCCATGTATAAGAGGACCTTTTCTCCCCCCAAGAGCATTACTGTCACTGTCACAAACCCCTTGTAATGTGCTGTTTAAACTGAAGGTTATTTAGATTCCAAATTGCTTTTTCCTTTTTGAATTTGTATAAGAATTTATTTAAGACAAACTGATGATAATTGCTGGATAGCAGGATCCCATGCTCTCCCAAATTGCTCTTCAAATGATGCTAAATCTTGATATACAATATAGTTGGGCTTGTGAAAGAATTGAGGTTTTACTGCTGCTGTTTTTCTTCTCTTTTGCTAACTGAATAATATAAATTATAAATCAAATTACCTGAGTTTTCCCCCATTAAAGGAGGACTGGAGTGTCAGTTACCCTTATCACTAGAAATGATTGGAGGGTTGCCAATGAATTAATTAACATTCTGGAAAGAGCAAATCAGGTGAGAATATAAAACTCATTAGAACTCTACCTCATTTCACCTTTCTAATGTTCTAATAATTTCATTTATTCTAACTACTGGGGCTTGCTGCTTACCAGGAAAGACAAATATTAAACAAGTAACTGGACATGTTAAAAGGGCTGTAGCCTAGCAAAGATAAGGAGCTATAATATATAATTGGAGAACCTAATCTAAAGTGGGTGAGCATCACTGAAAACCCTAAGGAAGAAACCAGTGGATTAAGAAGAGAGTTGTAGAAAAATGGGATAAATGTTCCAGCAGAACATATTCAGGCCTAGCGATGAGAAAGAACATAGGAAGTGGCACCAGGTAAGGCATGTTAAGGTTACGGGGAAGCAACTGGAGGCTATACACGCAGTGGAGTAGGATAATGATGGGTGTTTTTAAGATCAGTCTGATAGCTTGAAGATAGATTCAGAGTTTAAGATGCAGCGAGACGCATTTCATTCTGTTTGAAAGATGTCATATGATCAGTTACGAAGATTCTTTGATTGAAAAGATTTGGAGGCATTCTAGCACACTGTAGAAAAGCTGCCATATTAAACAAAAAATCCCATAATATTTAATGATTTCAGAGCATCCCAGAGGATCTTGTGTCAATGGCTGAGAGATACAAGGCAAATAAACTGAAAAAAGAAATGGAAAAAAAATTGGGAAGACCCCAAGGAAAACCCAAGAAGTTTTATTAATGTCTTTGTTGAAAAATGGTGCCAGCTACATATGGGAGGTAAAATTTAAATAACACATGGACTTTCAGCTGCCTGTTTTCCTTAACTAAGCTTTGTTAGTATGTTTATTGCAGCCAGCATTTTTTCTGAGTCATTAACAAAATAAATTATTGTGTTATTCTTTACCTAAATTCCAGTTAATATCTTATTTAGAGTTAGAAGTATTAATTCGGAGTTGAGAAAATAAACTTTAAATTGTATAGAAAGATCAAGAGTGTAAAGGAGTTGGTGGAGGTATAAATTGTCAACCTCTTCTGAGTAATATGGTACTATGTCAATTAAAATACCTTTTGATCCAGCAGTTCTCCTAGGAATGTATTCTATAAATATGTCGACCTATACAAGTTACGACTTATTATAGCAACATTTGTAGTAGAAAAAGACTATAATCTAAATGTCCAAAAAGGTACCCTATGAATAAACCATGGAGAAAATATTTTTGCAAATCATCTAGTTGCTTAAGGGATTAATACCTACAATACAGAGAATTCCTAAAACTGAACAAAAACGAACAACCTGATATTAAAAATGGGCAAAAGACTTGAACAGACATTTGTCCAAAGAAATATACAAATGGCCAACAAATATGAGAAGGTGCTCAGCCTCACTAATCACTAAGGAAATGCAAATCAAAGCCACAATGAGATCACCTCACAGCCATTAGGATGGCTATTCCCAAAACACAAAAACTTAAAGTGTTGGCAAGGATGTGGAGAAACTGGAACCCTTATGCTCTGCTGATGGGAATGTAAAATGGTGCACATTCCCCTATGAAAATTGTGGCGGCTCCTTAAAAAATTAAAAATATAATCCAGCAATCTCACTTTTGGGTATATATCCAGAAGAATTGAAAGCACAGTCTGTAAGAGATATTTGAACACCCATGTTTGTAGCAGCTTTATCTGTAATAGCCAAAAGGTGGAGGCAACCCAGGTATGAATGAATGGACAAACAAAGTAGTGTGTAAAAGGAAATTCTGACATAATACTACAACATGGATGAACCTTGAGGATGTTATGTTAAGGGAAAGGACATTGTGTTAAGTGGAATGAGAACATACTGTATGATTTTACTTGCATGGGGTACCTAAAGTAGTCAGTTAATTCATAGGGACAAAGTAGAATTGTGGTTGCCATAGAGCTGGTGGGAGTGGGGAAACTGGGCCATGTTTAATGGGTAGAGTTTGTTTGGTAAGATGAGTAAGTTCTGGCACTTGGTTGTGGAACAATAACTATACTTAACACTTTAACACTACTGAACTGTGTACTTAAGAATGGAATGGTAAGTGTATTTTATGTGTATTTTATGACAGTTAAAAATTTAAAAAGATTTGGGAACAGCAGTTTACATTTTTTTTCCTACTTATTTTTCAGAACTCAAGATTGATAGAGGTAGACGACTTAAGCTGTATGAAAGTATGGAACGTGCTGGCAGTGTGAAAAGACTGAGTCCTAAAATAATAGTGTTTTAAAAGGTAGAATTCAATATTTACACTTTCTGTAATCAGAAGTATTTAAAGTTGAGTTTAAAGTATTTTTCATGGATAAGGAATATAGCAATTTTTATTTTTTACTTTTTATTTTAAAAAATTAAAGTAATTTTGTCTCCTATAATGTTGCTGTATTAAACCCAGTCTGTTAAGGGTTTAAAGTTTGTTCTTATATTGTCATGGCAGTGAAAATGATACTGTTAAAAATTAAAATTTTCTATGATAAAAAAGTAAGCTGATCTCTGTCTCTTTCAATAGTCCTTTAATTTTGTGTTTGCTAAATAGTATTTTATGCAGGGGTACTTAAGTGAATACACTTCACCTACTTTGAAATGAAACAGTAGAAGGATTTTATGGGACCAAAATATGCAATAGCTGTTGCTTACATTTTAGCATTATTTTCCATGAAAACTTCTTTGAGTATGACATTCCACAGCTTTCCCTTACAGTTTTGTGTAGTTTTTCTGTCCCATATATGATAGTTATTTGTATTAATATTTAGTATTTATGTAGGCATTTCTATTTGTGTATAATTAGGTCTTCATCATCTCATTTTACATTATTCATTTATACAATAATGGTTTCTTAGTATTAGTGATAAGAATATTAATAAGAGAACAGAAAGGAAATAAAGATAAAAGCAGGGATTAATGAATTAGAAAATACAACAGTTAATTCTTTAGTAAAACCCATCAAATAACACATTTCTGGTAAGACTGAGTGGGGAAGTGGGAACAGCTCCACGTGCTCTACCTACCTCAGAGATATAGGGGCATACAATTGTAAGGACACTGTAACATTATATCAACAAATAGGAATGCACAAGCTTGACTACTTTGGTTTTTTTTGTTTTTTTAATATTAATTAATCTTTTTTTTTTTTTTTTTAATGTGGGTAGTTCCTGGCTGGGAATCGAACCCAGGCCTCAGCGCTAACAGCGTCGAAGCCTTAGCCACTACACCACCAGGGAACTCCCTTGACTACTTTGTATTTTCCTAAATTACCAAAATTAACTCAGGGAGTTAAGGTAAATAGAAGAAACATGAAAGGTATACCAGAACATTAAAAAAAAGATGAGTTTTTCAAAACCCCCTCTATAAAGCTAGTATAACTGATTATCAAACTGAAAAATAGCATTAAGTCAAGCCATTCTCATATAAATCTCTAGAAAATCTCAGCAGTCTGAATACTGCAATGGAATAAAATGCAAACACTAGAAAGGGTGAAGCAGTTATAACCATAGATGATGGAATGATTTGAAAACAAAGTGAAAAATGTTTCATTAGACTACAGTTGTCCCTCTGTATCTGCAGGGGATTGGTTCCAGAACCCCACCCCACCCTCCACTATACCTAGTGTATGGATGCTTAAGTCCCTTATATAAAGTGGCATAGTATTTGCATATGACCTACATACATCCTCCTGTATACTTCATCGTCTCTAGATTACTAATACCTAATACAATGTAGATGCTATGTCAGTAGTTATACATATGTTGTTTAGGTAATAGTGACCAGAAAAAAGGCTGTACATGTTCAGTACAGATGCACCCATTGCAGGCCTAGCTACACTGTTCATGTCAGCAATGCTAATTTTTTTTCAAACATTTTTAATCACTGTTGAATGAATCCATGAATGTGGAACCTGCAGATACAAAAAGCCGACTTCATGTGTAAACATGTAAGCATGTTCGTAGTAGTCTTTATCAGTAATTGCTTCTCGGAATGTAAATGGTGTCTGAGTAATTGGAGTGGAAATGATACTTTACTTTCATTGCCCTTAGGTACTATTGGAGTTTTTTTAGCATTTGCATATATCACCTGTCAGAATAAAATGAATAGTAATGAAATACACTCATAATATAAAATCACAAACCTACCCAAAAGTGTATATAACAAGAATAAATTTTTTATAACATGAACATTTAAAATAAGTAAAAAATGTTATCATTAATGTGGGTTACAGACAGGTTTTCAGTGTAGTGGGCTAGGGTAACAGCTAGGAGACCACCTAAGACAAAATGCAGATTTAAATATAAAGTCTTAAGTACAGTGTTTTTTTCTGTGCTAGTGAAAATGTTCTGGAATTACAGTAGTGATGGGTACATCACTTTGAATATACTGAAAACTACTGAATTATACACTTTAAATGGATGAATTGTTGTGTAAATTATATCTTATTAGAGCTGTTATTTTCTCCTTAAAAGCAAAAGAGCTGGCAGGACAGAAAAGAACTAGTAATCCAAGAGTCCAAGAGATTGAAATAGAGGACAGGCACTCCAAACCCTTTTTGGACATGAGCAAGTTTGATGACCCTGTTCTACTAAGCCAGTGGGGAGCGGGGCAAGGTGGCATCTTCCTAGGCTAAACTAAATATTCAGACTCACAATACCACCAACAGCCACACTTAGCATCAGATTCGCTCAGGAGCATGAGAAAAACAGAGCTTGCCAGTAAGGCACTGTCAGTTGGTCATGGGAGTAGCCCTTACAGAAGTCCATATAACCATCCTGGAGCAGGCTCACTGATGCTCCCGCTGATACTTCAGAGGCCAGAGATTAGATTCACCTTGCTGGGGATGAGGTCTACATAGGCTTGGGGGCTCCATGGCCCAAAGGAACCAGTATCTCTTGTTAACGTCACAGGGAGATTACCATATTGAAAAACTGAACTTTGACTTTGGTGACAAATATCAAGAACCAAAGTCCATTTGAGTTGAAAAGTTTAAACACTCCTAACATTAAATGAAGACACCAAAGGGCTATCACCTTAAGGTATGGTAAAACAAAAGTAAATGCATGTCCAGCTTTCTGCAAGCAAGATGGCCCTGGCATTTAGAAGAGTAGAAGTCAAAATAAAAAAGAAAAATAACATTGACAGGTATTGCCCTAGTTTATATAGATGTGAAGCCCAGGTTCACATTGACTGGGTGGTCCAAGAAGCCTCCAGAAGTAATCTTGATTTGAGTTGCTTCATTCACTGAGTGCTAATGTCCCCCAGAAGCCTGGCCAATGCAAACAAATCCTCTCTAAAGGGCGGCACCCTTCATACTTGGTCCAAAAGAATTTCCACAAATAATTCTTCGAAAATAATAAATAGTACTCAGTAAAGAAAAAAATAATAACCATGCACCACAAAGGAGAACCAGAATAGAAACAGCAGTAGTACAACTACTGAAAATATCAGATCATAAAACTTTTATTAAATAAACAACACAGGCTTCAAAATACCTGCCAGAAATAGGAAACCACAGGCAGCAACATTGCAGTTGAAAACAAGAACCAGATAAAACTAGAAATGAAAACCAGATGAAAAAAAAATACAATAAAAAATTTCAAATTCAATGACCACACAAAACCAGAAAAATGGAATAATATTATTGAAGCCAGGGGATAGATAGGAGAATATGATATTTTCCTTATTTTATATGTATGTAGGTATTTTCATAACTTTTAAGAATGAGTTAACCAGAAGATTAGACATAACTGCACACTGAATAAGTGAACTAGAGGACAAGTCAGAATCCAGATTGCAGCACAGAAAGACAAATAAGACAGAAAATACAAAAGAGGGTTAGATAATACAAAATTCACTTAGAATTTCTTTTTATTTATTTATTTATTTATTTATTTATTTATTTATTTAGTATGTGGGTGGTTCCCTGGCTGGGAATCGAACCCAGGCCACAGCATTGACAGCGCCAGCATGGAAACCTTAAGCCACTACACCACCAGGGAAGTCCCACTTAGAATTTCTAACACGCATTTAAGTAGAAAAGAGAAAGAAATTAGGGCCAAGCCAGTATTTGAAGATAATGGCTGTGAATTTTCCAGGACTGATGAAAAATAGTCACAGAATCAAACTCAATGAATCTCATGCAGAATAAATAAGATATATGTAATTATATATTTCATAACGAAATTCTAGAATACTAAAGACAAAAATCCAAAAATCAGCCAGAGAAAAATATTAGGTTAACAATGCCATCTCTCTGGGTAGTGGAATTATAAGCAATTTTAACTTGCTTCTTTACACTTAAATGAGCATCTGATTTTGTTACATATCACTTTTAAATGCACACATTTAAATGGCCACATGGTACTTTTAAGTTTTTTTCATTTTTATCCAAAAGTCATGCAGAAGCAAATGATTCTACAAAGCTTATTTTTAAAAAAATAGTCCCTCAGCCCTTACCCTTCATTTTCCATGACCATAATGCAACTATTTCATCTTTTACCCATTTCTAAATAACATGCATATATTGCATTTTCTTGGTTTTTCAAATTCGGTATTTCTACTGATTTCCCACCACAAGAGAGATAATCCTTTAATACCCATGATGGTCTGACTCTTGGGGTGGTCCCTTAAACTCCACCTTCTAGGGTTCAGGTCTAGGTATAAATAACCTAACTCAAAAAGGGATCTTGCCTTTGCTGGTGGCTTTTGAAAGATAACCAACCACTAAGCCCTTGGAACATGCAGAAAGTCTAACAGTGATTTCTGGTGGGCCTTTGGGTCATACCACTTGGCTTACAGAAGAATTGGAAACTGAGGTTAGACATGCGGACAACCAACCACTGAGCTCCCTGGATACTGAGGCTCAGGTGAGCTTCCCTAGTTGGCAATATTCCATGTGTATTATACATTTATGACAAGAGAATAATGCATCCATGACTCCACAGGAAGAGTCAAGTCCTGTGTTTGATACCCTCCTGGACTCTGCCCTATGTGATGTTTAATTTTAACCTGTACCCTTACCCAATTATCAGCTGTAACCATGAGTATTAAGGTTTCAGTGAGTTCTCTCTCTCCAGTGCATTAACAAACCTGAGACTGATTTGGGGAATCTCGTGGAACAATAATTGGCAGAAGTGAGAGTGATCTTGTTTTCCCCCTACAGGTACAGTTGGATAAACACCACCCTCAAATGATTACCCTCCCCTTTAGTATGCTTCCAACCAATTAAATACGGGATGTACATGATTATGTGCATGTAATTATGTTAAAGAAGACTATAGCACCCCTCTTGATGGTGTCTCTCCCTCCCTTGCCAGTTGCCAATGTGGGGAGGTTCACATGGCCTTGTCCGCTGGGGTGGTAGTCTCATATGAGGTGCAAGGGGAAGAAGATCCACTTTAGTTGGCAGTAGTCAGTTCCTTACAGTTACGTGATTGAAGACTTCAGCTTCTGTTGGCTGGAGGTGGTCCTCAGCTGATAGAAACTGCCTTCAGTTCCTTGCCATGTGAGACCCTGCACAGTGCCATGCCCAGAATCTTGACCCACTGAAACTATGAGATAATAAATGTGTGGTGTTTTACAGAGTCACTGAGTTTGCGAGTAACTTGTTACACAGCAATAGGAAACTCCAATACAATCCCCTCTACCACCACTATCACCACATAAGCACACATCCTGTTGCCCTATCCTCCCTGTGTAATTAATCACACTTTTTATAAGATTAATAGTCAATGGTTGTTATTTTGACTTCATAAATACAGGCTAGCAACATTCTCAAATCAGATTATGATTTCTTTTGCACGCATTCATTTTTTTCTGAAGTTAAATGTAGCTTGAATTTTTTTTGGTGTGTCTAGTTTTCTATTTATCATTCATTGTCCCCAAAACTCTCTTTCAAATGTCCTTTCTCTTAGTACGTTCACACATAGATTGTTAAACAAGATATATAAAATACACAAACCGTAAAAGACAGATAAATTCCACTACATTAAAAAAAGACTGTTTTAGAGGTGAAACAAAGAGATAGTTTATTGAAAGAAAGTACACTCCCAAGAGGTAGGAGCAGGCTCGAGCAAGAAAATGGCTCAAGTGCCCCGAATGGCAAGGGGAAAGTATACTCCTAAGGGGTAGGAGCGGGCTCGAGCAGGAATATGGCTCAAGAGCCTATATTAAAATTTTAAAACCTTGTTTACTAAAATAAACTAAAAATGGCAAAGACAATCTACACAGTGGGAGAAGTTAATTCGTTATATAGGTAACCGACAAAGCCTAAGTATTGTCATGTGCCGCTTAACAAGAATACATTTGGAGAAATGCATCATTAGGCTATTTCATCACTGCGAGCATCACAGAATGCACTTACAGAAACCTATTAAGGTAGATGGCGTCTACTACACACTAGGCTACGTGATATAGCCTATTGCTCCTAGGCTACAAACTTGTGCAGCATGTTACTGTACTAAATATAGAAAATACCTTAAAAACACAGTCTAAAAGATCAAAATGGTACACATGTATATGGCACTTAGCATGAATGAAGCTTACAGGACTGGAAGTCGCTCTGGGTGAGTGAGTGAGTGGTGAGTGAATGTGAAGGCCTAGGATATTACTTACACTACTGTAGACTTTATAAACATTATACACATAGGCTACACTAAATTTATAAAACGAGATTAAATCAAGCACAAGAGAAAATGATGTCATCAAGAGACTCGGTAAACATGAGATGAGGCTGCTGTCAGTGTAACACAGCATTCTGTTTCAGAGCAAACTTTTTTATAATAGAGTACACTAAAATAATTATAAAAAGTACAGTAAATAAACACACAGACATCTATTATCATTACAAGTATTATTATATGTGCTACACTTTTACACAAACTGGCAGCACAATAGGTCTGCTTACAGCACCACCACCACAAACACGAGTAATGCATTGTGCTTCGACATTACCATAGCTAGGATGTCACAGTGACAGGAATTTTTCAGCTCCATTATAATCTTAGAGTACCATCACATACGTGGTCCATTGTTTTGTGTCACATGAGTATATCTAAAATATACAAAGAACTTCTACAAAACAGTGAGAAAGTAAAATAGCCAAAAAGAGAATGTGCAAAATACAAGAGGAAAAAGTGAACCAACAGCATTTGCCAGGTCAGGCTGGGCAAGATGTCAATCATGGTCCACCAGTAGGCCACCAAGCAATTTTGGGGTGACTGCCTAAATTTAAAAAAAAAGTGTCACAGCGGACATTAAATTATGCTAGGGCCCAGCAGCTAGGCAGCTACATGTAAAATCACATTTTTCACACCCACAGGTGCAACTACTCGAGGTAAGTGTCAGCTCGTCATAATTAAGGGAGCTGTATGTACTTGAGCAACCAAAAATAGCTAGTGGATCGCTTGGAGAAAATTAGAAATAGCCTTTGCCCTGAAAACATCTGCCCAGGCATGTTCTAGGTTAAACGCTACCTGAACACAGACGAGAGGAGTGACATTTTATTCCACACACGTTTAAGTTTTATACCATTTGTATGTACTGCTTTTTCAGAAATACATATAAAAATGTTACTAAAAATAAAAAGAAAATAGGAGAAAATGAGTAGTTTTATATTTAGCCACATGTATTAAATTACATTTTCGTATAAGATGATTAATTTTCCGAGACTTGTAGAGACAATGTGGTATTTTTTCATCTCCTTACCTATCTTACCATACTGCTTCCAAATAATTGGTACATTGAACAAAGCCTATCAGATTTATGTAGGCAATAATCATTTCTAATATTGTCTCTTGCAACCTTCCACACATTTGTGTTAGGTGAAAAGTGGTGTTCAGGGAGTTCCCTGATGGTGTAATGGCTTAAGGCTTTGGTGCTGGCGCTTGTTGGGAGCCATGCAGGCTGGCTTTAGGGAAGTAAAACTTGTTTCACTTCTGCATCTGAGGAATGTGCCTCATATGGCCAGTTCCTTGGGAGACTCTAAAGAAAGAAGACTATCTGAGTACTTGGAAGAATTGCCTTGGGGAACTGACTCCCTCTCATTTACTCTGACCTTCAAGTTAACTGGTAGAGAGTCAAGGGTGTGTACTGCTTACTGAGGAAAAGTGGCTAATCCAGCCAGTTCCTTGGGACACAAAAGAAAGATAATTGGATTATGGAAGACAAGGCCCTAGGAAACCTGACCTTTGCTTGCTCTGACCTTTAGGCTATTGATGGAGAGTTAATGATAATAGATGATCTGCTTTTGAAGGAGGTAATGCATATTTTCATTGTTAAACTGCATGTACTCAAACTGCATAT
>PVJL010006670.1:0-52908 GCA_004026885.1 Lyroderma lyra | reverse complement strand
TTTTAATCAAGCTTGTCCAACCTGCGGCCCAGGATGGCTTTGAATGTGACCCAACACAAATTCGTAAACTTTCTCAAAACATTACAAAAGTTTTATTTAGCTCATCAGTTATCGTTAGTGTTAGTGTACTCAATGTGTGGCCCAAGACAATTCTTCCAGTGTGGCCCAGGGAAGCCTAAAGGTTGGACATCCTTGTAAATACTCCCTTTGCTTTTTATTCCTTGAGTAATTTCTTACCTAAGATAATCAATCCTTTTATACTCATCAGAGTTTATTAAGACAAACAGATAAATAATTATTTACATTCATTTTTGTCGATCATTGCTGTGATAAATTTCAAACATTCCAATTACTATAAAGTCACTCTCATTCTTCTTTTTAAAAATATAATTTCAAATTTACTGAAAAACTGGAAATCCATTGTTTTCTTCATATTCAATTTGCTTTGACAGAAATTCTTTACTTATTTTGTCCATTGTGTCTCGGGAGAACAGATTGACTCCAGGAATAAAATAATGCTTAAGATCTTCTGTCCTGAGGCACTGAAGGAAGTATTTTACACAGCGAATAAAGCAGAGTTTCAGGTCTTTGGGTTGCCACTGACTATCAAGTGGGTTCTGGGTGCATACGTGAAAGAAGGCCATTTTCACGTGATAAGAACAGAATTTATTCAGTTCTTTTCGATCTCCAAACTTTTTTTTCAGTTGTTCTAAAAGATATTTCATTAGTTTTAAACAATCTTTCCTGTTGAATAAAAAAAGAAACCATTTATTTTTATTTATTTACAACCTGCATCATTCCACAAAAAGCATTAGGTATCTTACAGGAAAAACATATAAAGATAGAATAAACAATAGAAATATAATTACAGTCACTAAAGCCTGATTATCTTTTCAAATATATGCTTTCAATTTCAAAAACATATTTTCTTCCCCTTTCCCCATTCCTAGCTTAAATATTTTATTCTATCAGAATTAATTCAACTACATAAAACTGGAAAATATGTGTATTATTTGTCCAGTTACTCAGGATCTAGAAAAATCTTGTTTGAATTTTTATATAATGCTTTTGCCTTATTAGGCTACCAATATTTACATTATTCACCCATATATTCAGTTGACAAAGTTTAATGTTTTTAAAATTACTTAGTTTTATCAGCAATATAGTTTTCTGTGCCTGTACATTGAGTATTCTTATTTTGACATTTAAACTTTTGTGAACCTTATACTGGACAACATTGGAAACTGAGATTGAAATGGAATTGTTTGTTCAAGTTTAGCCAGTCAATCCCTGGCCTTCAATGCAGACAAACCATCTCAAAACAAGCACCAGTATCCAATGAGTGATCTTTTGGCACTGGCTCATTATGTGACATTAATATTCATTACCTTGAAGCAACCAGAATACTAAGACACACCCAACTGTCATGGCTAATCAATGGCTAGTGTTGACACTCTCTTACTCTGTTCTTCATTATACACCCATCTGATCCAGGTGCAGAACTATGCTCCCCGGCCTTGCCTTCTACCAATACTTTTCCTTTGGACCCTTGGATCTGGCTTCCCTCATTTCATGTTCACCCTGATGATACTCCAGGTCAATCCACCCATGTGCTTCCCCCAGAACTCAACCCAGCAATGATCATCTTCAGGTTTGAGCTTCAAAGTCAACACAAATTAAACATTCCATAGATAATCCCCCATTTAACAAAAGAAGGAATTTACCTGCAACACTTCACTCCATTAATTTCACAGCATGTTTTAGATTGTCCATGATTTTTCAAAATCTCCTTTTCAATGTGAGAGAAGGACAGCCGCCATGTTTCTCCTTAATTTCCAAAAGAAAAATAGAAAAGCACTTTACCAAAATATCCACATATAAACACAGTATTTAAGTGATTTCCTTCATTAAAATATCATTCTGAGAAATTTCTAGTGGAAGACAGACCAAAATAAGTGAACAAATAATGTAATTACATATTTTAAAAAGTCATTTGAAGCAAACAATGGATCAAGATAGGAATAATTGGGGAGTGAGGTTAAAGCTTAACATAGTTAGCCATGGAAAGATGTATTACCTCCTATATATTGCTAAATTCAGTTTGTTAATATTTTGTTACAATAATAATTTGAGTCGATGGATTAAAAATTTTTTCTACCATCCTTGCAAGTTTTGGTATTTAAAGTGAAATGAGGACCATTTTCTTTCCTTATATTCCTTGGAAGTTTGCATAAGAATACAATGATTTTCCCCCCTCCTCCCCAAGCTTTACTATAGCTAGCAGCTTTTAAGCTCAGCCTACCCTATTGCCTAGTTGGTTTTATACTGGAATGCAGGATTGGCTTATAACTTAAAAATCGATCAATATAATTTATCACAGTAACAGAATCAAGGACAAACACGTGATCATTTCAACAGAAGCAGATTATGCAGCTAATAAAATTTAACATTCATTCATTTTTTAAAAAACCACCTCAGCAACTTAAATCTGGATAGAAACTTGATATGATGAAAGATTTTTAAAAACACAACAACATGATAATATAAGGTAAAAAACTGAGGTTTTTCCTTTGAAATCAGGAAGGCAGGATGTCTGCAATCCCTATTTTTGTTCAACATGCACTGGCTATCCAAGTAAGCATAGTAACGGAAGGAAAAAGAGGATTATAGCATTGGAAAGGGAGAAACAAAGCCATCATTAATGCTAGATGATACAATTTGTATTAAGTAGAAAATATGAAAGAAGCTGGGAGACAGGTATATGTGAGTGCATATAATCTTCAGTCTACTTTTCTATTGGTTTAAAATTTTCATACTAAAAGGTTATAATTGCCTATGAATAAATCTAAAAATATATACACAAAACTTCCATGGAGAAAGCTCTAAAACTTCACTGAGAAGTATTAGAGGAAATCTAAATAAATAGAGATGTGTACCTGTCCATGAAGTGGAAGACTCATGACTGTAAATTATCAAGTCTCCCCAGATTTATCTGTAGACTCAAGGTACTCTCAATAAAAATTCTAAAAAATGTTTTTGTGGAACATAACAAGAGACTAATTTTTACGAAAATACAAATGGTTAAGAATATCTAAAACACTCTTAAAGAAAGACATCAAGACTTATAAAGGTACATTATGTATGACAATATGATATGTGCAAGGGTAGACAAAGATCTTAATGGGAGAGAATAGAGTGTGGTAATAGCTACACAATATATGGACAATGAATATATAGAGAAAGTGGCCTTGCTACTATATATATGCACTTATGACACCCATTTATGCCATTCCAAAATAAGACAAAACTATTGAGATGGTAAACAGATCAGTAGTTGCCCAAAGTCTGGAATGGGGAGGGTTGAGTAAGTGAAACACAGCGGACTTTTTAGGGCAGTGACACTATTATGTAAGGGTAGATACATGACACAACACATTTGTCAAAACCAGTAGAACTTCGCAGTACAAACAGGGAACCCTAATACATGCACACTTTTAAAAACTCATTTAGGAGGTCTAGAGATCCCAGGAAATAAGGCAGACTGTGAAAAGGGACGCTGTGTTACACATACATAAACAGCTTTCCTGAAAGGGGTGGGGGCAAAGGGCGCTGACCTAAATTACTTTGGAAATGGGTAAGACTGAAGGCAAAGCTTATGTGGAGACCGAACTACGCATAAGTTCTGTACTCTAGTTGTTTCCCATAGGGGAATGGGTTTATAATTCTGAAACGACTAACTATACACATATTCTGAACAATTAAGTACATGGGTGTCAGGTGTGGGAATCAGGTTTTTCACTGTTGGAATGAGAGGTTACAGACAGCAAGGAGAGAAAGAATGATCCATGTGGTAATGGATTGTAGTTAGAGGTAGTATAACTCATGTCTAACTTAATATAGATACAGGTGGTTACATACAAAAGTATTTACAGATATGTGTATACACTGAAGTTAGGACACATACACGTACTTCCTTGTTTCTTCATCTAAGAGGGGCAACACCCTAGGAACAGAGCACACATATACATCTACCCACATCTTGGTTTCTAGTACATTCTCCAACAAAAGGATCCAGGCCTCCTTGGAGAAATGGCTGATTCTAGGACTGATGCAGGAAATATACCAGATGAGCCTGGAGCATCTTGTGGTACCAGAAAGTGAGTTACTGCTGAAAACAAAAAACAAAAACAAAAACCTCCCACAATTATGGGGGACAAAGGAACCAATTGAAAGAGCTCCTAAAGGCCAAAGTTGGAACAAATGAAGCAATACAATCAATAAAGTTATATTGCAATACAGCCCAAAGTATAAAACATATCCACAAGTCCATACTGATATAAATTATCAAGTAAATTAGTAAATGGGGAGGACAAATTTCCCATGCAGAAGAGTTCCTAATAATTTGTGTAAATACTCTGCTCTTAAAGAGGTGGAGCATAACTCCCCACTCTTAAGTGTGAGCTGTGCAGTGACCTCCTTCCAAACAGTACAGTATGAAAAGGGGGGAAGAATAACAGTGGAGAAACCTGACAAACACTACCTCAGTCAGGTGATCAGGGTCAACATAAACAAAGCTAAGTCACGTTCACAGCACGTACCCTTAATACGATGTGATGAAAATAGCACTTTACCTCTCTAGTCTTCCTCACCAAAGCCCCAAAAAACTACAGTCTAATCATAAGACAAATACCAGACACATGCCACAGGAAGGACATTTTATAAAATACTTGACTAATACTCCTCAAAACTGTCAAGGTCATCAAAAATAAGGAAAGACTGAGAGACTGTCAGTAAAGAGGAGCCTAGGGAGACAGAATGACTAAGTGTAAGGCATTATCTTAGATGGGATCCTGGAACAGAAAAGGGACAGAAGGTAAAAACTAAGAAAATCTGAATAAAGAATGAACTTTAACAATATCTCATTGGTATTGGTTCATTAACTGTGATAGAAATATCAAAATAATGTAAAATGTTAACGAGGAAATAGGTATGGGGTAGATGGGAACTCTATTATCTCTGAAATTTTTCTATAAATATAAAACTATTCTAAAACAAAAACATTTACTTTTAAAAACTATATTGAGATATCATTTCTTACTTTTTGGACTACAGGAAAAAAAATTCCAAAGTTTAATGAGTCCTGCTGATAAAACTAAGGATGAAACAGGTACTCTCAGATACTATTGTGGGAATGCAAATTGGTACAATTCCCTGAGGAGGCGATATTGGCAACATGTAGCAAAATTAGATGTGGATTTACTCCCTGATCAGCTGTAAAAATAGACTGTAAAAAGGAATGGGTGCTACCTCTCTATATATAGCTACGGAATGATAGCCAAGATACCTTATTAAGTGAAAAAGGGAAGGTATACTTTTTCTTAAAAAAGGGGGTAGCATATATCTATACATATACACAAGGGCTGTCCAGGAAAAAAAAATCAGCCATTGTCAATATAATGAGAACAGTTACATGGCTGGATACTTTCTGGACATCCTCATATGTATTTATTTATATTTTTTAAATGAAAACTAAATCAAAAACAATTGAAAGAATTTCTGATCAGGGAAGGAGAGAAGAGAGGAGACACGAATGAAAGCTACGTTTCCCTAAAAACACCTTTTTCTGTAGGTTGGACTTTGGAACCATGTAAATGTTTTATAAATTTATGAAACAAAATCAAAATTTAAAATCTAAGAAAAGTTGTTTGTAAGAGGGAATTACATATGTAATTATTCATGGGTTTGTAAAAGGAACAAAGCTTTCTGCAAAGCAGGGTTGCACCCTTGAACAATTTTCTTGCAGAAAATGACTCCTATATGTGTGTGTATGTATGTGTGTGTGTGTGTGTGTGCAATATAAAAAGTTACAGAATGTGTCCACAAAAACACAACCATCAGTCTAAGCATGACTACTTCTAAGATTTGTTCAGCAATACTCATTTATAACTTGGTTCATTTGTTTTGTGGTCTCCTCCAATTTTCCTAGAGTCCAACAGTAGGTACCAAAAGTCCTTATGTAACTTCATGAGAAAAAAAAATAATCAGCTAAGTTTTTCTGCTACCTGAGAAAACATCACCATTATTCAGTTTTATCTGTAGACTAACTCAGCACAGGTCTTGGAACTTGACTGTTACCCAACCAAGAACAGCGCCTGAAAAGCTGTCCTGACCACTGACACTGGGGTACACAGGTGAGGAGGAAACCTAACCACTGTGCTCAACTGCAGCTGAGGTTGCACAGGTCTTCTACCTGCATGAGGAGCAGTGAAAGGGGAAGATGAAGGAGAGAGAAATATGGCTGGGAATGTGAGTCCATGCTCTGATAACAGTAATCTATAACTGCCATGAAATGAACTAGGGATTTTATGTGTCTCATTTTTATCTTCCCAGAATCTTTCAAGTAGCTTTGATTAACCTAATATACAGATGAGCAAACAGGTTTAGAGAGGCTTAGCCACTAGCCCAAGATCACACAGCTAGAAAGAGAGGAAACCTCAAGATTCAGATCCAAAGAAGTCTGACTCCAAGGCCAGTACTGCACTTCTTTACTAAAAACAAACCAAACCAAAAGGATAATACTCAAATGTGGGCTAGCAGACATTTTAGAGCTGAGTATTTGATATTACTACAACTTGCCCTTTTCAACTCCATCTTTCACCAAACTCCCATCTTGTGGCCTATTCAGCCTAATGGCACCTGAAATGCCAACAGCAGAAGTTGGTCTTTTACTGCCCTAGTATATAATATTAACAACTCTTTTATATGGCTTTAAATAACTTTCATGTTCAAGATACCTTGGAAACCATTTCCTTCCTTGGCATTTTTGGGTACCAGGTAAAATGGCTGTAGTCGTAGACTATTCCTAACTTTTGTTCCAAGCCAGTTAGTGATGGGTAGACCTTTCTGGGTGCTAGCTGGCCAGCTGCCTTTTGCTTCCAGAGCCAAGATTACATCCACAGATATTTCTTTAGGTTTTCTAATAACAAGTGTTACAGCAGGGCTCCCTCTCTTCTTCCTCTCCATAACGACATCTGTATCTGTTGAAACATATAAAAGGGAAGAAAGGGTTTATCAATCTCCTGTTCTCGAAAACATAAGTGTACGTAGCATAACTATAATTGGAGATCTATAAAGTGCTAAGGTGAAAATTCTGAAACAAAAGCTGACCCCCAAGACAAAGTGTTTTATTCATTTAGCCAATATTTATTAATATCATGGGGGGAGGAAGCACTGTCAAGACTGTCTGGTATATATGATGAGAAGCCCCTGAAGACTTCAGGGTTTGGGAATGTTTTGATGAAATTTTCATTTAAATTGGTGAATGGCAGTTTGGAGGGAAGCCTGGAGAAGAGGCCAGATGAGCGGCAAGGAGGAGTGAGGTGATTAAAAAGACCACAGAGGACAACATGAGGGAGAAAAAACCAAAGACCACAACAATAGCCCAACACAAGAGGCTGGGTGCCTGTGGTAGCACGGAGGCAGTGAGCATCAAAACACAGGGAGCAGTCCATGCTCACTGCAGCATTATTCACAATTGCCAATATATGGAAACAATCTAAATGTCCATTGATGGGTGAGTGGATAAAGAAATTGTAATATATACAGGTATACCTCAGAGATATTGCAGGTTCAGTTCCAGACCACCGCAATAAAGAGTTATTTCAATAAAGTGAGACAAATTTTTTGGTTTCCCAATGCATGCAAAAGTTATGCTTGCACTATCACTATACTATAGTTCATTAAAATGCAATAGCATTATGTCTAAAAAGTTTACAAAAGTAAAAAAACAAAAAACAATATACAAATCTTAATAAAAAATTTTCTTGCTAAAAAATGTTAAACATCATGAACCTGTTGAAAAAATGGTGTCAATAGACTTGCTCAATACACAGTTGCCACAAACCTTCAATTTGTAACAAATGCATTATCTGCAAAGTGCAATGAAGTGAGAAGCAGTAAAACAAAGTATGCCCACACATACAATGGTACATTATTTATTAATAGCTTTAACAAAGAAGGTGAGCCTGCCATTTGTGACAACATCGAGGAACCTGGAGAAAATAAGCCAGACACAGAAAGACAAATACTGTATGATCTCACTTACATGTGAAACCTAAGAGCAGAAGACACAGAAGCAGAGGGTAGAATGGTGCTTACCAGGGGTGCGGAGGCGGGGAAAATGAGATGCTGGTCAAAGGACACAAAGTTGTAGTTAGGTAGGCTAAGTGTGGAGCTCTAATGTACAGTATGATGACTGTCATTAATAGTATCACACTGAATACTGGAAATGTGCTAAGAGAGTAGATTTCAGGTACTCTCACCACACACACACACACACACACAAAGGTAACTGAGATGTTATGTTAATAAGCTTGACTGTGGAAATCATTTCACTGTATATCAAAACATCACGTTGTACATCTTAAAGATAATAGTTTTAATTTTTTTAAAGAGAAAAAGGAAGCAGAAATGAGAGCAATTAAAGAGGTTCAAATAAATAGAACTGGTAGACAGAATGAATTGGTGAGGTAAGGAAAAAGGTAGGAGTTCTGGGATGCCATCCCACGATTTTAGCCTGGGAAATGATTGATGTTAATTCCCTTCTTCAATACAGTCAGCAGGAGGAGGAAAGATTGAGCTGAGATGAACTTTAGCTTAGACATACTGAGCTCTAGGGGCCTGTGGGGCAACCAAGTGGGATGGCCACTGGGCAGATGGCTATTGTGGTAAGAAGTTCAGGAAAGGCCTCCAGATGAGAGATACTGGCTTTGGGATTTGGGGATGTACAAGCAGTTGTTAGAGACTACTCGCAGGTAAGACTTCTGGAAGGGACCATAATAAGAAAGATAGATTACCAAGGAGAAAAGTCTAGAGAACACTCTCATTTTCTTATCACTAAATCTGCAACCTCCCCCGCCCTTACCCATTATAGCCTTCTTCCGCCTAGTGCCACGAGGAAGTGTCTACCCATCTTTCAAAGGCCAGCCCTGCTCCTGGCCTCCGGATCCTCACCTTCTCAAGCACCTTGCTCCTTCCATTATTCCCTCTACTACATCAGCGCCTCCCACTTCCTGCTGGATCATTCCCATCTGCATACACAGGGTCCCAGTGTCTCTCCTAATATATACATCTCCTTTGACCCTCCATCCGCTTCCTCCCCACATCCATCTTTCTACCTCCTTCACAGCCAAAACTTTCTAAAGAGATACCTACACAGGCTGTCTCTACCTCCCTGCCTTTTCTCTCTTGTGTGCTCATGACCCACTGAAACTGCTAATCACATTTGCCAACAATACCCACAAAACCGAAGACCAAATCCAATGTTTTCCTGGATGCCAGTAGCATTCTAAACACTGACCACTCCCTCTGCAAAGCAGTCTCCTTTTGCTGTTTTTTTTCCTCTCCAATCTCTACCGGGATCCTTTTCACACTGCAATTCCCCCACCCCATCTGATTCCTAACACTCTGGATTCCTCTCACTCTGCTATACTTTTTCACCATAGGACTTACTACTTTTCAGTACACAGATCAATGTTTTCCATTTGTTATTAATTGCATATCTGCCCTTACATGATCATAAGTTACAGAAGGGTGAAGGTCTTCGTCTATTTGTTCATTAATATATCCCACACATCTGGAAAACCTGTTACATTCCATAAGCAACAAGTATTGATTAAGTTAATGAATAAATGAATCTACACTCTCTGCCTAGGTGATCTTATCCATTCCAATTCCACTTAGAAGGTCAGACAATTAATTTCATGAACTCATCCTATTAACAGAAAAAGTGCTACATACCTCATTGCTGACTATCACTATGGTCACCTTCAAAGTACTCCTGCTGGGAAACTATCCACCGACACCAGTGCCTAATCCACCCTTCAAAGCAATTTTGGAACTTTTTCTGGAATGGCCATCATAGCTGTCGTTGTCGTGCCCAAAATCTGACAATGAAATTTGCAAACTTGCTATCTTACTAAGTTGTTTGTAAAATGCTGCCAGCGCAAGCGCATGGTGGCAAGTTCACGAACTTAATTGTCAGATTTTGGGCACAATGACAGCTCTGATAGCCATTCCAGAAAAAGAGTTCCAAAATTACATTGAAGGGTGGACTAGGCACTGACATCAGTGCATAGCTTCCCAGGGGGTGGACTTCAAAGATGACCGTAGGAGTTCCCTGGTGGTGTAGTGGCTTAGGCTTCGGCACTGTTAATGCTGCGGCCTAGGTTCGATTCCCAGCCAGGGAACTGCCCACATAAAACAAACAAACAAACAAAAATAACAACAACAACAAAAAAAAAAAACAAAGATGACCATAGTGATATTCAGCCAGAGGTAGGTAGCACTTTTTCTAGGATGAGTTTGTGAAATTAAGTGTTCAACCTCGCAGCCCAATTGTATCCTCCGAACTCCAAACCCATATCCAACTACTTTCTTAACACATTCACTTTAATATATCACAGGAATCTCTAACATATCCAAACTCTTAATTCATTCCAAAATATGTTCCTCCTCTGTCCTTCTTATCTTGCAAAATAGCAAAATCAATCTACACAGGGACTCAATCCAGAAACCTGGGAGCCGTCTTCAATTCAATTCTCTCTCTCATCCCTATATTTAATACAGAACTAAGCACTGCCACAGCCTGGATGTATCTCCATCTGCAGCACCCCAGAACACCTCCATCTTTCATCTGAACTATTATAATATTTTCCTTTCTAATCCCCTTATTTGGTTTCTTACACTATCTATGGCACAGAAGCCAGAATAAACTTAAAAATACAATGCCAATCATTACTTCCTAATTAAAACCTGGCTTCTCAATGAACATGGAATAAAATTGGAACTCCTTTCCAGGTTTTACAAGTCCTTGCAGAATCTGGGCCCTGGCCAGTTCTTCAACTTCATTTCATATCATTTTTTCCTGGTTCACACGAGTCTCTTTTTGTTCCTTGAGCTTGCTAAGCTCTTTTCTGTCTTGGGGCCTCGCTCCACCACCCCATTCCACCCCAACTGCTACTATTTGTCCCAGTTAATTCCCTTCAGAGCACTCACTGCAATTCCTTTTACAAGCTTCAAGCTTCGAGAGGGAATTTCATGATTTTATTCAACCATATATGCCTAGTGGCAAAGGCAGCAATTCAGAGCATACTCAATGGAAACCAAAACAGAACCAGTCAACATTTAAGAAAAATACCAAGAAAATAAAGTAGACTAAAGTCAAGAGCAAAGAGTTATTTCTAGGAGGCAGTGGTCAAGACTGTGCTTCAGGGAGGTCAAGAAAGGTCAGGAGAAAACTGTACAGTTACAGTTAGTATATATGATTAGAATTTTAACAATAAAAGTAAAAAATCTTACCTTCAATGTTTTTAATTTCTTCCTTAATGATTTTCCTAAACTTAAACAGCATCTTAGAAGCTGATAATATTTCCCCTTCTAAAAATTGATCCAGAGGATTTCCTTTGGGATTTCTTTGGAACTTCACAAAATAATGAGCACCACTGTCACAATATTCTTCTAGCTTAATTCTGGGGACCTCCACTTTGAACATAACATCAAATTCATCAGGAGCGGAAATCTAAGAAAAAGTAAAAACAGCACTGAAATGTTTACTTACGACTACTTCTAAGCAACCATAATTTTTTTTTTTAATTCATTTTTATTGTTAGACTTATTGGGGTGACATCTGTTAGCAAGGATTACATAGGTTTCAGGCATACAATAATTTTTTTTTTAAATTTCCACATAAATCCTACTTTGTTTTTTGTTTTTTTTTTTAATTTTTTTTATTTTAATTTTTTTTGTATGTGGGTAGTTCCCTGGCTGAGAATCGAACCCAGACTGCAGTGCTGACAGCGCCAGCACTGAAGCCACTACAGCACCAGGGAACTCCATAAATCCTACTTTGAAAAGCAAAATTCCAAATACATTGTATACCTTTTGGGAATGGGACTAGGGGAGCTGGCAGAATATCATTGATTTTAGTTTGTAAGTTCTATGCTCATTTTTTTTTACCATTGAGTATGCATTATTTTTATAATTTAAAAACATTTTCAATGATGTCTATAAGCTTTTAAAATTTGTACCAGTTTTATTCTGAGTTTAAAGCTTAATAAAATTAAAGACAGTTAAATTGTTATGTTACGTCACAAGATACACACTGCAGCCACCGCCTATCACAACAGTCTCAAAAATGTGTATAGTCACTGTTGGATAGTTGAGCAAGGGTCATTTTGTTATAGCTGCCGGTCACCCAAGTGAGTGTGAGCTTCAAGTCATGCACAACATTAGTGTCTTTAAACCATACATTTGTAAAAGCTTCAAAGAATCTTATCCATTCTCACAATAATAAGTAAAGCAATTATAATAAATGCTTGTTTTCACTATATTAAAAATGCAACAAGTCTTTCATTAGTTAGGAATATGCTTCAAGTACAGCTATTGGACTGCACAGTACCTAGTAGCCACGTGTCTACTGGCCATGTGAAATATGGCTAGTCCAAACTGAGATATACTGTGTTGCATACTGAACTGTCTTCCCAAAATTCACTTATTGAAGTCCTAGCTCTCAATGAGACTGTTCTTGGAGATAACAGCTGTTAGGAGGTAATGAAGGTAAATGAGATCATGAGGATGGGGTCCTAATCTGATAGAACTGGTGACCTTATAAGAAGAGGAAGAGAGAAAGATTGCTTTCTCTCTGCACACACGCACCAAGGAACACAGAGACGACATAAGGAGAAGGTATCCATCTGCAAGCCAGGAAGAGAGTCCTCACCAGAACTTAACCCTGCTGGCATGCTGGCCTTGGACTTCCAGCTTCCAGAACTGTGAGAAAATAAATTTCTGTTGTTTAAGTCACCTAGTCTATAGTATTTTGTTATGGCAACCCAAGCTGACTAAGACATACTATAAAGGTGAAACAAACACTTAAAGTGATTGTCACTGGGAATGAAATAAGAGCCTCTGAAAATCCACTTGTCCATAAAAGCAACAAGAAACTTGGGCAGAAATAGTCAAACTCAACTCTTTCAGAACTCTGTAAATTAACCAAAGGCTTGCAACAATCCAGGGAAGATTTAGTCAAGAAAAATGACTATGGAGTTCCCTGGTGGTGTAGTGGCTTAAGGCTTCGGCGCTGGCGCTGTCAGCGCTGCGGCCTGGGTTCGATTCCCAGCCAGGGAGCTACCCACATACCAAAAAGCAAAAAAAAAAAAAGAAAAATGACTGAATCCCAGTTAGAACAGTGAGTTTTGTGGCATTCTAAATTGTCCTACTCGCCTCTCCAGGAGCATACAAAGTTCTCTCATCCCCACTCCCTGTTAGAAACCTTCCACCAAGAATAGAGACTACTCTGACTTGTAACACCATAGATTAAATTTACCTGTTTGGGAACATAAATTGAATCACGTAATCTGCACTCTTTTATATCTGGCTTCTTTCATTTAACATTATGTTTGTGAGATTCATCTATATTGTTATGTGTACTTGTAGTGTCAATAGTTTCCTTTCTGTACCATTGGCTAAAACCACTACAATTAATTGGTTTCTATATAACCTTTCCACTCAGCCTTAACTGTAGAATTTGTAAAGTGCATTAACATCTAAGACAAAAAGAACCTTATAGGCTGGCAATTCTACAGGGAATTTCTGTAAGAAATTTTCCATATTTTCACCTAGAATTTGACAATATCACAATGAAATAAATGAATGAGAAATGTGTCAATATGGAGCCATGTAAATAAATTACTGAGAAGTGTATTTTGTCTATCCTTTTACCAATTATAAAGAGCTTGGAATCCAATTTTGAAATCCAAGAGTATGTTTAACAGAAGAAAATACAGTGAAATGTTAACAGTGAATAAAATAAGCAGAAATAATATTGTCTTTTATATGCTTTTCTTAATTTTTCAGGGATATCAACAAAGAACAAGGGTGAATATAGAAGAGGGTAATGAAAGAGCTAAGAAGGAACGGGGTACTATAATGCTATGGGAGCCTGCTAGAGGGCAGACAGTGGGTCAACTCTACAGTGAACATATATACCTTCTATGAAAAGTTTTTAAAAATTAATACATGTTTTACATGAATTTCCATCAGCATGATTTTAAAAAGCAGAGTGGTTCTGACTGGAGACTGTTCTCTAAATATCTTACTGTTCTCTAGTTCTAACTAGTAACTTTATTTTTCCTTTGAATCTTCTATATAAGTGCATGGATAGATATTTATGCATTAAGAATCACACTCAAGACACAGATTGTCTGGTGCAAGTTCTGCTCACTTAGCTTGCAAGAAACTTTAGACCAGGCATCTCCAACCAGCAGCCCAGGACAGTTCTGAATGTGCCCCAACACAAATTCTTAAGACATTATAATATTTCTTTTGTGACCTTTTCTTTTTTTTTTTTTTTTTTTTTTTTTTTTTTTTTTTTTTTTTTTTTTTTTTTTTTTAGCTTATCAGCTATTGTTAATGTTAGTGTATTTTATGTGTGGCCCAATACAAATCTTCCAAAGTGGCCAGGGAAGCCAAAAGGTTGGACATGCTGCTTTAGATGGAATTATATTAGTGTTCTTCAGTACTAAAAGAGTTTAAGATCAAAAGACCATACAGAAACTATACAAGGTACAAAGTTGCGAAAATGTGCTGAATCAATGGATCTTATAAACTCTGTAGGAAGCCAAAACAAAAATATGTGAAAGATTTCATCTCCACTGAAGGCTACCAGGTTAAATGCCTAAAATGGGAATTAAATCTGAATTCGCTACCCTGAGAAGGCAAGGGTCTTGGGAGAGCATACCCATCCTTTCTTGAACCCATTCATTCATTCATTTGAATGCTTGCTGTGTTAAGGCTTAGAGATACAAAGGTATGGAATATTTGGCCTGATCGTTTACAAGTTTATAATCCTAAAACCCTAAATTTAGAGTTTTACCACTATCTACCTTTTGGGGGAGGGCAGCTAATTGAATAAAGCCAACATGTAACTCTAAATTACGATTACTTAAGAATGGTATCAGCCTCTATTCTGTTCAGTTTCAACTTCCGTTGATGCTACTACACACAAGATCTTACACAGGGCTAAGAGAGGTGCCTAGATCAACGTTTAGAAAACTGACAGACTAGGCAAAAACACAACCAGAGAAATCTGCCACTGGTGAGGAAACAACTCCAGTCAGGAACCTGCTCCTAAACCTTCAATTTATACTGAAATGATTACTTTAATGACAACCACCCACAAACAAATGGAGCTGTACACACTAAAAAAGTTACATCTGATGTGTATTTAGGAAGTATGCTTTTTAGTATCTGTAGATTTCCTCTTTAAAAAAAAAGTTTTTAATACCACTCACTGTGAGCTTCCCATACATCTGTATAAGAAATTGGGAAGTGGGCTGCGGGCACTGGAGGAAGACACTGAAGATATTTTTTCTATGGAGTACAGACGTCCTCATAGAAAAAAGTTTGATATATTAATATTGTGGAATTTTTTTACAGATCACTCTTACTCATCCAAATCATAATTTGACCAGACACCATCAAGTATATCACTGTTAACAGATACACAACACCGGTCGGCTTGCACGAATGAATCTTAATTCCAACAGCAGTGTTTTGACAGTAGCTAGCAATCAATATGGGTTGGCTCTCTGTTTGTTGGATGTAGAGATGAATAAACGAACGAACAATGAATTAGAGTGTGAGTTATTTCCAAAGGTAAGTGAGAGACTGGGAGGAGGACAATATCGGGGAAGCTGGGAAAGGGGTGAGGAAGCGGGGGTCGCGGAAACAGGAGGGCAGGCACTGGGCCGCTTACCTTCACATGCTCGTAATAGCTGCCAGTGTGCAGCAGCGCCACACCTTTGAACTCGGACTCGCAGGTCTGCAGTCTTCGTAGCAGGTGGTCCACGACCTTGTTCACAATCTCCGCCGCCGCTGAGATTTCCTGGCGTCTTAGCCTCAACTTCTCCAGCACCGCCCGGGGATTCCAGTCGCCGGGCGCCACCTCCCTCCCGCCCAGACTAGGGACTGGGTCCAGCGGGTCGAGGCCAAGTACCTCCGTGGGCGCGGGCGGGGGCCTCCGGTTCAGAGCGGAGCCTGCTGTTCCCCGCTCGCGGCGAGATCCAGCCCTGGGAAGGGGTGGCTCCGGCCCCCCCGCCAGACCCGCCAGTCCGTCCACCGCGTCCTCAGCGCTCAGAGGCACCTTCTCAGCGCCGGCACCGCGCGCGCGTACCGGCGGCCTCTCCTGGGGCCTCTGGGCGCACTTCTTCCGCTGGGATCCCGATGACCTGGTGGAGCCGCACTTCTGCGCGTCGGGACGGGCAGCCTCGGGGACGACCCGAGATTCGCTGGGCTTCGTCGGGGCACCCTTCGCACTCGGCGCCGACACTTGGGGTGCGGCGGCTCCGGGCTTCGAACCTGTCCGCGTCGCCTTTCCTCGCCGAGGATCCATGGCTGGCGCTATTACCCGAAATTTGGCTCGGCTTCGGGAAAAGGAAGAGAAACCTGCAGCCGCCGCTGGAAGTGAAACTTAAAAATCTGGCGGGAATGCAGCGAACTCGGCTGGAGCACGCACGGAAGGTGAACCCACGCTGGGAGGTCACGGGGAGCCACGCCTCCGCCGTGACCCGGCGAATCGCCCGTCGCCCTCGGAGAGGCGTTCAGATGCTCTCCCGTGCCGTCGATGCCACCGACTTGGAAACCACGCAAAACGTATTCCGAGGAAGGAAGGAAACACTCTCCGGAGCTTTAAAAGACAGACGCGTTTGCTGGCACCGTCTAAAATAATGTTGGAAAACCACAGATTTCTCGCTTTGAAGTTGACAGAAACGTTTTCAATCTAAGTTTAAATAAGTTTGTTTTATTATTATTAATGGGAATATATTGACTAACAAAGATCCTTGCCCTCCCCAAGCTTATATTTCGGCAGGGAGAAACAGACAATAAATATATTTTATAATTATCTCATATAGTAGAAGATGATAAGCTGTATTCTGAAAGGAAAAAAATCAGTGCACGAGGGATCAGGAATGAGTAATGGTACAATAATAAAATACTGGGAGAGTGACATTTGAGCAAAGATTTAAAGGAGGGGATACCCAGGGGGAGAATATTCCAGGCAGAAGGAAGAGTTGATGCGAAGGACCTAAGGTGGAACTGTGTATGCCTGGTTGGTTGTTCAAATAAGTGTGGCTTGAGTCTGTGAATTTTGAGATGATGTGTCAGTTATCAATTATTGCCTCTCAGCCCCAAATATACCCTTCAGTATATGCTTTCTGAGAACAGAATTCCTTTAAGGCACGTTTCTCTTTTGAAGTGTCCCCTATGTTCATCTTTCTCATTAGAGGTTGGTAAGGGACATTGAGGAGGAAGGTTTCCTGCCATTTCCAGCACAGTAGAGGGAGTGGAAGGGGGTCTAGTGGGGAATGGTCAGCCTTGTGAGTATGAGAAATCTGATATGCCCTGTCTCTGTCACAGGCCTAGAAAGTCATCATTTTGGGAACTTGCAATCTTTGGCCTGGCCATAAACTTCTACAGCTTACTAGACTGGGAAATCAAAATTCCTGACTGGCCTGCTTACACTGACTCTGGTCCAGAGTATCACACACTAGGCAGTTGACCTTTCTGCAAGCCCTATGTATATGCATCTGTGGCCCAGGAAGTCCACACTGAGCTGCGGCTCCCTCTGAAAACTGCCTTGCATAGCTCGTGCTCTTTGAAGGTTTTTTGTACTTGAGGCCTGAACCCCTTCCAAATTTATTCTTCCCTGAGTATTTTCCTTCAGCCTTAGGGTGTTATATAGAGTTTCTTTATATCTTAGTTATTCTTTTATTATAATTAATTATTCTTATATTAAATATCTCCTGTTTAATCTACTGTGATTAGTATCTCCTGATTGGCCCCAGATTCCCCAGGATTGGTTTTAAAAGTGGTCCCAGGAGATAAACCCCTAAAGGTGGCATTTGGGGAATGATGTGCTTGTGCCCTTGGACTTGAATACGGTGCTCAAGGAGGAGGAAACCAGCAAAATAGACAGAAGTACTAGCCAGAAAAGTAGGAAAACCAGAATGTTTTGATATCTTAGAAGACAAGTAAAGAAAGTGAATCAAGACATGGCTGTGAAGGAAATAGAGCATTAACATAAAATCTTCATCTTCTTGCCCACTTGTAACTGTTCTTTTGCCTTGAATGACATTCTTCTGAAACATGAAATACCATAAAGTTTGTGAGGAGTTGGGGGTGGAGAGCAAGGGAAGAAGAAGTATTCCTGGCTGAAGGAACAGCAAATGCAAAAGAAAGGATACTAAGGAAGGCATTTTGAGAACCAATAATAAGGTCTCTTCAATAACTTTTCTTTCTTTTTATGATGAATTATCTCAAGTCCATTTCATAAGTCAACTCCTTTAAGAAGCAAGTATTCCATCATCTGCCATAAACAAGATCACTCCCCCTCCTCTCCCTATACTTGTAGCTCACTACACGTTATTTAATGCATTGCCTCATAACTGTGTATACTAATTACAAGTCTGCAAGCTCTTTGAGGACAAGGACTAGGATTATTCATTTCTATATCTACACTCTTTCTCCAAAATGGTAATAAAATTGACCAATTTATAACTGACCCCCTTTTTCTTTGCTTATAGTCTGTCTTAATGGACCATGAAACTATATGCCTCTCAAAAGCAGAGATTTGATTTTCTACTCCTCTCATTACTCAACAATTAGTAGACTAGAAATTAACTAGAGAGTAGAAGGAAAGGAAATTCATTAAAAATTAAATTACCTGTTTAAATATTTTACATACAGTCCAAGTATTTTCTTCTTTATTCTTCTTAATTCTCTTTTCTACAATCATGGTAGTAAAAAAGGCTTTTACGATCCAGGGACCTTTACACTGTATTTCTAGGTGTTCTGTAATTTTGGCAGATCATCTCTTAACATAAAAAAATAAAGCCTGAGGGAAAGAGTAAGAATATAAAACAGTCCACTTTAAGATCAATGAGGATTGCCTGAACTCATGAAAAGGGTGTGCTCAGCCAACTTAGGGTGTTCAGAGTCTACATGTTCCAAAGAAAGGACTGGCCCCTGACAGGTTCCTGGGAGATGATAACTTCTAAGCCCTTGAAATATCCTGCCTGATAAAAGTGTCTTTCTATATACCAGGGGTTTAGGCCCTGCCAGATAGCTTACATTAATAATGTGACTTTTGGGAGTTCTCTGGTGGTATAGTGGCTTAAGGCTCCAGTGCTGTCAGCACAGTAGCCTGGGTTCAATTCCCATCCAGAGAGCTACCCACATAAAAAAAAATAAATAAAAATAAATAAATAATGTGACTTTGGATGGGCCCCTGGGCTGTGCTGAATCAGTCTGACCTCTGTAAGGGTAGAGACTAAGTAAAAATGTCAGTCATGCAGGCAGAATTATGAGACCCCCATTAAAAGCCTTGCATACCCAGGTGCAGATTAGTTTTCCTAGTTGACAATACTTTGTCATACATCCTTGCTAGGAAAACAAAGCAGTATCCATATTATCCAGATGGGGAAGCAACTTTAGTCTGTGCCTCATGTCTCCTGGACTCTACCTTGTGTGCTTTTTGCATTTGCTGAACTTAATTTGTATCCTTTCACATAATAAGCCCTAACCATGAATATAGCAGCTTTTCTGAGTTCTATGAGTCCTTCTATGAGTATCTTTTATTTTTATTTTTTAAGGTTTTTATTAAAACATAGCTAACATAGATATTGTATTAGTTTCAGGAGTACATTATAGTTATTAAAACTAAGTAAGTGATCCCCATGGTAAGTCTAGCAACCTTCTATCTTATCATTAAACCTGAGGGTGGTCTTAGGGATCCTCAAAACAAATAGTAACAGACTAACTTCATCATAAAGAAGAGCTTCATCTTCTTCTACAGCAGAAATTCAATTAAATATATACCTGTCCCTGCCTAAATACCTTATCTTTGGATCTGTGATTAATGTCTCTATAAGAAAGAGTCTCATTTAAGTATACACCAGGTGAAGGGAGTAGTAAAATTGAAAATGTAGGCCTGTGATTTTCTTATTAAAGATTCAAGCTATTGACTTTAAAATATTGAATCAAATAATGCATTGTGTAGCCCTTGAAAATGACATAAATCTGTATTTATTGTCATAGAAAATTGTTCATGATAAACTATTATGTGCAAAAGTAGATTATGAAACAATGTATATTATATCCCATTTTCATTAAAAATATACAAATATCTAGAATTGTATGCCTGAAACCTATGTAATCCTTGCTAACAGATGTCACCCCAATAAGACTATAACAATAAAAATGAATTAAAAATAAATAAATAAATAAATATACAAATATATTTATAGTTAAAACTTAAAATCCAATGCTGGTTACAGTGTGATGAAATAATCTTACACTGTTAGTACAACCCTGACACAAAGTTTTTAGAAAGTTAATTTAGCAGTTTACAAAAATTTAAACATTGGAAAGTCCTTTTACCCAGTATTTTCACTTATAGAAAGTATCCCATAAATTTATGTACAAGGATAATCATAGTATAAAAAAATTAGAAAGAATCCAAAGCCCAGTAATTGGAGTTGATTAATAAATAAATTGTGGTTCACATACACAATTGAATACTGCATAACCCTAAAAAGTGAGGTAGATTCATAATACTGGAATGGAGAGAGTAAAAAGTACATTGTTTAAAAAAAGCAAACTATTTGCTTCCCAGCCAGGGAGCTACCCACATACAAAAAAATAATAATAATAAAAAAAATAAAAAAAGCAAACTAGAAAACAATAGAATCACAGTATTGTATTTACAAAATAAGAGTAGCATTAGTATTGTATTAAAAAAATTATCACCCTAATATATTTAACAATAAAAAAATTAACTCAGGCCAAATCATCCATAGGAAGAAAATAAAAACTTAGGAGGCTTAGCAGCAAAATGCTGACAATGATTATAGAGGTGGGGATTAGGTCTCGTGGAAGTTACAGGTTCTTTAACTCTCAAAAGTTCTGTATTTCTGCAAGGTGTAAATTGTGCATAAAGAACGCTTATTAGTGTAATAAGACAACAAAATTATGTATTTCATAGATTTTAATAATCAGAATAATCAAACTCCCACACAGGTTGTTTCACTCTTTAACCAGTCAAAGGTTTCTTAAGGAAGACTTTAAAAATATCAATTTCAAAAGGCTGAGCATTTAACCCTCAACCGTTCGAGTCCCTCAATTAGCCAACATTAATCTTCCATCCACAAACGTATTTGAATTCATTTCGAAATTATTCATATTCACAAAGTATCTATAGTTTTTATAAACAAAAGTCAAAGTGATAGCGTAGGAGAAAATTCAAAGAATCTGATAAAGCAATGTAATCAATATCATTGCTTGTTGGTGGCCACCTGGCGATTAAGGGTGCAGCTCGTCGGAAAGGACAAGAAACGACCGTGTTGGAGAGACTCCGATCCACAGCCACAGGTGATCAGACAGGTTGCCTGAAACCGAAACATTCTCTGCGCGGCCCACCAGCGAGCGCCCTTACCGGTTCCAGCTTTATTAGTGAGGTCGAACTAAACCGCCAATCAGCGGCGACGCTGAACGGAGACGTGCTACGCCGTGACATCAGAGCAAGATGACTGCGCCCTGAAGACGTTCTATCCTACCCCTAAATTTTGCGCCTTACTTTTGTCATATCTGCCTTTCTCCAGCCATGTTTTCCCTCCGAGGTTGTGGTCGCTGGATTCCGGCTTCCCTTACCAAACAGCACCTTCCGTGGACCCGGTTCAGCGGTGACAGCACGGCGCCCTGGACTCCACACTTCGACGTGGTAGTCATCGGCGGAGGACACGCCGGGACCGAGGCGGCCGCCGCTGCCGCTCGGTGCGGCTCCCGGACTCTGCTACTCACGCATCGCGTGGACACGATCGGTGAGGAGCGCCCGGGGTGTGGAGCTTAGCGTAGGGCGCAAGCTGCGAATAATCCCCCCGCTCCCAGTGTCTGATGTAGGCGACCTCTTTCCTCTCCCAAGGCTAGGGAGAATCCTAGTGTTTGTAGTTTATTCTGATTCGCGTCTTACAGGCTATTCTTTGGACCATGGAGTATGCTGCCGCTGACAAAAGTGGTAGTTACTTGGGAGAGATGCCTTGGGAATGGGGCATCCCCCGAAACGATAAGAATACTGTACTAGCTGCTGACTTCTTATTTCATTGTTACCATTTACCCCTCACTAGCTGATTGCTTTGGGTAGAGTGAATTAATATTACTAGTGAAAGTTTATTAAAACTTTCTTTTCTCAAGATTTTGTGAAGCCCTTTTGAAGAACAGTGCTACCTTTTGTTGAATTCTCTATTTCTACAGGATGTTTGTACCTCAGTTCTGTGCTTGGGACTCTTTGCCCATTTTTTTTCCTTAAATGGTTGGATGGCCATTAAAAGCAAGACCGCTCTCTTGCTTCATGCCTGATGCTAGCTAAAACAGTATCTTGTAAATTATGCATACCTATGTCTTCCTGCTTAAGAGTGAACAGTACTTGATAAAAAAAAATTAACTGTATTAATTGTGTTTTGTAAAAATTATGAATAAATCACATATTTGTATATTGAAATACTTCTCTTTTGGATGGGGGGGGCTATATGATTACCTGAAAGATTACACTTTGCTTATTATACAATATTGCTTATTCCAATTCCAAACAATGGAATGAATGCTGGCATCCTAGAGTTCTATGTTAAGAAAGATCTTGAGCACTAAACAAACGAGAGTGACATGTTTAACTTCTATGCCTATAAGGAGAGGGACTCAACATTGATACATGTATTTCTTTGAGGAAAAGGTTTTCAGCAATTTAAAAAGATGAGAACTTATTTACACTTGACTTTGATAAATGTATATTTTATAAGTAGGTATATCATATTATCACACTAATTCAATAAAGTGCCTAGAAGTTGTTTAGTTTAATGATATAAATAGTGGAATTTCAATAATTTATTCTTAGTTTTTTAGAATTTTGGTTTTTTTTTAAATTCATTTTTATTGTTAGACTTATTGGGGTGACATCTGTTAGCAAGGATTACATAGGTTTCAGGCGTACAATTCTACAGTGCATTGTCAACTTGTATAATCAGTTCACCACCTAATGTGACTTCTCTTTCCATCACCTTATATTAATCTTCCCCTCCCTCCTCTCCCGAGTTTTTTTTTTTTTTTAATATATGAAGACACTTATTTCTAGGGATTAGAGTTTGAGAAAATGTCAGAAATTAGTGGGATTCAGAGATTTTTGAAAAATTAACTGATATGTAGAGAGTTAAAGGCTAAATCATTTTGATGAGTAACAATATCTGAAACTGATGCTCTAGGAGCCAGACACAATTTAAATGAGTGAAGCTAGGTGAATGTAATACAACACAGAGTACTAGCAGCAGAGTTGAACTGGAAAATACATTCCTATTCATTGTTTATTTGTTTATTTTTAATGAAAGCCTTATGTACCAAGCAAAACATCACAGGCAAACTACTGAGTTATGACCTCTGATCTAAAAGTATCTGAAATGTGTCCTCTCTAAAGATGGTAAGCGGATTACTTAAAAGAGTGGTACAGAGTAATAGAAATAAATCATACTTGCCAATGTTCTATATTTCTACTTTATATTTTGGTTACTTATACATTAATAAACAATTCAAGCATCTTAGGTGTATTTAATCATTGTGTGTTTTTCTAAACAACAAAGTTCTTGTCTGAAATATTTATAGTTAATGTGATGCCTAGGCGAGAGGGAAGTAGGTTGAGCTATAAAAGACATATATTGGACCAGAGTCAATAATTGGGACTTAATTACATTATTCTCTCTACTTCTTATTTTTTATATTTCTTTAATAAAATAGTTGAACATTTCTAGGTGAAATAACATGTCGACTTAGAAACTCGTAAGTGCAAACTGGTTGCTTTCATATAAACTCAATGATAGGATAAATATTCACCATGCTTATTGAGTTTATTATATACCATGTTTGGAGCACTTTTTTAACATATCCATATAAGGATATTTTTATAAATAGTAATTTTTTACACATTTGAGAAAATAATTGGAAGAATATTTTTAATGGTGCTGGTGAAGGAAAATAATTTATGGTTAAAATAAATACTAAAAAACCCCAAAAAAATTAATATGATTTTTTTAAAAGGGAAGATCAGAAGCCAAGAATATTTTACACTGACCTGAATAGATTAAAACAATTATTAGTAAGTGTTATTTATTGCTTACTCTATTCCAGATGCTGTGCTAATTGCTTATGTGTACTATCTCATTTTGCAAGTAACAAATTCTTACTTCATTTAAACAAAAAGAACTTCTTTTGTAACACAAAGTCTGCAGGTAGATGAGCAGTAAGGTTGGTCATTTCAGCCCTGTCACAGTATCCAAGGATGCAGATTCCTTCCACATCTCCAATATGCCACTCTTCAATTCTCTTCACGCCAGCAATCCTCAGGATTGCAAAATGGCTATGGTAGTTCCAAGTGCCACATTCAGATAGGACAACTTTGAGTAGAGGAAGCATTTTATTTTATTTTTTTCTTCTTGTTATCTCTTTAAAAGGAAAGAGAAACAAACCTTCCTAGAGACCCCCCACTGCCCCAACAGCTTCACCCCTCATGACTTATTTTTCACCTTTAAACCAGACACTGGCAAGTAGGGACAGGATTACTATGATTACTTTAGATCAATAAAGATTTACCCCCAAACTGAGTTTAGATCACACTCCTTAAACACAAAGCCTCAGAGGAGACTGTTTACTTAAATAAAATTGTGATTCTATATCAAAGGAAGGAGGGAAATAATCTACTACAGCTATCATCCCTGTTTTTATATTAGACAAACTGAGATAAATAACTTGCCAAAATCACAGAGATTATATGTGATGGATGTAGGAATTGAGCTAGATCTCTCACTCCTACCCCATGCTGCTAATCACAGCACTATTTGCCTCCCTGTGCAGACCACGAAAACTTGGGAGGGCTTTGACGGTGGCTGCAGTGGACCTGCAGATGTTGTTACAGCCTTCCCACACTCCCACCTCCCATAAAAACCTTTGAGGTAACCACGTGAGTTTAGACCTCTAAATAAGACTAGTGGAATTTAAAGGGAAGTATGAAACATGGTTTCTACTTTGAGGAAGCTTATAATTTAATTATTTCTACAAAATAAGCAAAAAGATAACAGCAGATGGCATTTGTGGAAAGCATAATTGATTATTAATAGTGAACCAGTGCCAAGGGACTTTTTAAAAGTATGCTTGATTTGGGCAAATTCCATGAGGTAAGGATTTCCAAATCACATTTTGAAAGAAAAGGCAGTCTAATGAAATAGTAAAAGTATGCATGAAGGAAAAGATTGAAAGGAAACTACAAGCAACGGTTTGTCTTCTAGAATGCCCCGGATAACTCTTGCATCCCATTGGGACTTTGGAATTTTCTTTTTAGTGTCTGAAGTTTTTTATTTTTTATCACGAGATGATTTTAGTCACTTGTACAGACATTTCCCTTTTAAACACTCACTATTGCGAAGTGCTCATGTATTTATTTTCTTTCTGCTTGTTTTCTTTAGGTCAGATGTCCTGTAATCCTTCCTTTGGTGGCATTGGAAAGGGACATTTAATGAGAGAAGTTGATGCTTTGGATGGCCTGTGTTCTCGTATCTGTGACCAGTCTGGTGTACATTACAAAGTACTAAACCGGCGTAAAGGACCAGCTGTTTGGGGTCTGAGAGCTCAGATTGATAGGAAACTCTATAAGCAGAACATGCAAGTAAGAATAAGGGCATGCAAACAGGAGCTGTCGTGGTGATTGTTTAACTGTTGTTTCAACTTGCATTCTCTTTTGACAGAAAGAAATCTTAACTACACCACTGCTCACTGTTAAGGAGGGAGCTGTAGAAGATCTCATTCTTACAGAACCAGAACCTGAGCACACAGGGAAATGCCGCGTTGGTGGTGTTGTTTTGGGTATGTACTGGTTATAGATGATAGTATCAAACTCCATGTAAGCAGGTTATCTTAAAGCAGAGTATGGAGATGTTTTGCTTATTCTAGGAAATGGTGTTTTCATGGATGAGGAAAGCTGTATAAAAACATCATTCTCCTTTCATTTGGGCCTTTGCTATGCTAAGTCAAATTATGGGCTCATCTTTACCTTACTGTAGGACTTTATATCCTGCATAATTGTGTCGTCTTCTCTTGGTCTTTCTGTTGTACTTTTATTTTCACTAGTTCTAACTTTAAATTTCTTTTTGTATTTTATGAGGTTACATATGTTTTTTATTTAAGAGTTATATATTAATTTTTAATCAAAATAACACATGTATGTAATTTTTACAAAAATCAAATAGAATTTAAAAGTTTGTATGGATGAGCAATTACATCTGTATAACCTCTACATACCTAACCACATCAGCTTTTTTACCTGTCATTTCTGACTTATAGTTAATGTTTCTAAACAATATGCTTATATCTTTACTCCCTAAATTATTAGTCTTAGACATTATCTATTAACTTTTTTTATGGTAGCTCTCTTTAATCCCCTACTTTCCATCCCTCTATCCTTCCACTATAATTAAACCCCAAAGTTTGGTTGATAATAGTTACCTCTATTTACACATTATTATGATTATTTAAATGTTGTTCAAGCAGATCCAACTAGTATATTGTGTTTGTTTCCTTTCATATATCTCTTTATTTTGCCTTGGGTTAATAATTGCTTTATTTTTTTATTTGCTTATTTTACCTGTGACCCTGTTCAACTTTTTCATCAGGAAAAAACTGTCGTTTTCTCAATGCTCAGATGAGCTATCAATTCTTTTTTTTCTTTAATGTTTGCCTACCAGGGATATCAACTTTCACAACCCCTCCACAACCCATTGCTGGTCAGGACAATTGCTCCCTGTGCTTTCTGCACACATGTCATTTTGAGAACTTCCTTTCACTGCTTCTCTGTGTTATATCATCCCTGTTTCCTGGGACTCCAGTCTGTCTCTTTCTTACTAACTTGTTTTGCTGGAACACATCTTCCAGTAGCTTCCTAAGAAAAGATGCATGGGAGGTAGGTTTTATGAGTCCTTGCATATCTGAAAATGTATTATTCTTAGACTTGATTCTTAATTTGGCTGAGAATAGATTTCCAGTTTAAATCTTTTCTCCTGAGAATTTTTACAGTCTTGTTCCACCATCTTCTAGCTTCCAGTTTTGCTGTGAAGACGCTCCATGCATATTGACTTAAAATTTTTGTATATGACATTTTTTATCCTTTATGGAAGCTTTTATTCTTTATGGATGTTTGTTTCTGGAAATGATGTCCTTCACTGTGGTCTTTGTTCATTGTAGTGGAATACCAGGTATCCTTAAACTAGAAATCTGTATCCTTAATTTCTGTGGTATTTTCTTCTATTATTTCTACACGCTCTCGTTCTGTAACTCCTGTCCTTTCCTGCATTGGTCTTTTAGGTTTCTTCTATTTTTATTTTTTGTCGTTTTGCCATACTTTCTTAAGAGAGTTCCTTAACTTTATTGTCTAAATCCTTATAATGAAATTTTTTGATTTATGATATTTCCATTTATATAGTTTCTTTTTTCTGCTTATTTCTTTTTCTTAGCATTTTGTTCTTGGTTTCTGAATTTAACATCTTCTCTAACCTATATAAGGATTTTAATAATCAAATTTTGAAGTTTCCTTCTGATCTATGTACTGCTTTCTCCAGATTTCTTTATTCTGTTGGCTTATTTCAGCTGCTTACTTTCATGTACCTGACTTTCTTCAAGTGTCTAGGGACTTTGGTTGTCTGTTCAGATTTTTTTCAATGAGGCATTAAAACACTGATTGGAACAATTGTGAGTACATAGTTAATTTTATTGCTTGGCTGACTCTGTAGTTGGTGCTTAGGAACTGAACCAGTCTTTTTGTTGGGGAACTGCCAGATATCCCTGCCTGTTAATTTTTGGGGAAAGAATCAATCTTCTGCCTGAAGGACTCATATGGTTGCCTGCTAGCATTCTGAGAACAAAATGGTGAGAGGAGCTGTGCTGGAGAATCTCATCATTTAAAATACATGTCTTGACTTTATTTTCCTGTTTTGTAGTGGTTTTTTTTTTTTTGCGGGGGAAGGGGTAGTTCCCTGACTGGGAGTCGAACCCAGGCCACAACATTGAGAGTACCAAAGCCTAGCTACTACACCATCAGGGAACCCCTATTTCCCTGTTTTAAATTTAATTTTATTACAGTGATACTCAGCAATGAAGTATGTAGCACTTTTTCAAAGACGAGTTCACGAAATTAATTGTCTGAACTTTTATAACTTTCTTACTCATTTAAAATTATTTCTCAAGTTTCTAAAAACATAGTTTTTCTATAGTTCTAATGTAAAATAGTCACATTCCAATTTGATCCTTGGTAACAATTAGAACACTATTTTTACTCTCTTTCCTTATCCTATAGCAGATGGAAGCAAAGTATATGCAGACAGCGTGATTCTGACTACAGGGACATTTCTGAGAGGTGTGATTGTAATTGGATTGGAGATGCATCCAGCAGGACGTTTAGGGGACCAGCCTTCAATAGGGTTGGCTCAGACTCTAGAGAAGTTGGGGTTTGTTGTGGGAAGATTGAAGACTGGGACACCACCCCGAATTGCCAAAGACTCCATTAATTTCAGCATTCTAAACAAGCAGACACCAGATAATCCATCTGTACCGTTCAGTTTTATTAATGAAACAGTGTGGATTAAGGTAAACTAATTTGTGAAAATCTGACTTTACAGCTAATATTAGCCGTTCACAGCAGGATATAGCATAATACTTTCCTTTTCTTTCTTATCCTTTATTTTTGGTAGCAATTCACTTTACATCACTTTAATAAAGATGCAAAAAGTAATCTTTAATAGGATTAGCTAATTTGGCTAATTGGGTGTTTTCCTCTAAGTTCTTAAATTTCTTTACTTCATTAACTTTGCCTATTTAAGATTTTTGAATAATCTCAGACCTGCAGAAAAGTTAGAAGACTATTAAAACAATCTCCTATAAAGCATTGAAATTCACCCATTGTTAATATTTTACCATATTTATATTTCTCTCTCTCTCTCTCTCTCTCTCTCTCTATATATATATATATATATATATATATATATACACACACACACACATATATATATATTTTTTTAAATGTATAAAACGGTAGTACACACATTTATTACTGTTTTTTTACCGAAACATTTGAGAGTAAGTTAAAGAGATCATGATCCTTTACCTCTAAATACTTCGGCCTGTATCTCAACTAAGTACAAAACATCCTCTTATATAAACTCTATGCAGTGATGAAGTTCAGGGAATTTAACATTTATACAGTACAGTTATCTAAGATAAAGTCCATAGTCAGATTGTGCTGGTTGTCCCAATATTGTCCTTTATAACACCTTTTTTTTTTTTTAATATTGCATTCAATTGTCATTTCTCTTTAATTTGAAACAGTGCCTCAGTCTTTCATGATACTGATATATTTGAAGAGTACAGGCTACTTTTGTCTATCTTTTGAATAGAAAAAAAAAAGTATTTTGTGTGTTTAAAATTTGCGACTAATAATTGATGGTCCTAGTTTCTGGTGAGTGTTATCCTGATGCATGGCTTCAAATATTACTTTGAAAAGTCACTTTTTTATTTTTGCTTTGGTAAAGTATAAATTGTGATGATACTTTCTTAGCATGTATGTTTTTAAACTGTTTACTATAAATGTTGAAAGTAGAAAAAAATAGTATAATGTATCTCTCTATGTCCATCACCCAGCTTGTTTTATCTTTCCTTAACACTTTATTCTTGCTGTTTTAAAGCAAAAATTCCAGACATCACAGCATTTCACTTATAAAATTGACCACAATAACATTATCACACCCAGCAAAACATAATTTCTTAACATCATCTAATACTCAGTGTTCAATTTTCCTTCATTTTTTTAGTTATTTTAAAATGTTTATTTAAAATATTTTAAATATTTTTTGTAGCTGTTTTATTTAAACCAGGAAGTGAACAAGGGTCATACATTGCATTGGATGCTATGTCTTACAACAGTTCCCCCTCTTTTTTATTTTCCGACTTTTATATGTAGAAGAAATAGTCATTTGTTCTCTAGATCCCACATTTGAGATTTATCTGATTTTATCCCTCTAATGCCTTAAACATGTTTCTTCATCCTCTTATATTTTCTGTAAACTGGTAGGTCTAGAAGCTTGCTTAAATTTAGGTTCATCTTTTGGGTTATTTTGGGCAGGAATACTTCATAAGTAGTACTTGGCATTATGCATAAATTTAATGTCTATGAATATAAGTGCATATGTTTGCAATTTATTTGATTAAGAGGTAAACTAGTGGAGAAGCAAAACAGTGTTATAACTGTTCCTGTGTTTTAGCCAGAAGATCAGCTGCCATGTTACTTGACTCACACCAACCCTAGAGTAGATGAGATTGTCCTTGAGAACCTTCACCTAAATAGTCACGTTAAGGAAACTACACGAGGACCCCGGTAGGTAATTGAACAAACTATCATTGTTTAATTACTTTAAGGAATTATGTCAACCTTCTCTGTTTGTTCCATTAAATCTTTGTTCTAGATACTGTCCCTCCATTGAATCAAAGGTTTTACGTTTTCCAAACCGTCTACATCAGGTTTGGTTGGAACCTGAAGGAATGGATTCTGACCTCATCTACCCGCAAGGGTTATCTGTGACATTACCAGCTGAATTACAGGAGAAAATAATCACGTGCATCAGAGGCTTGGAGAAAGCTAAAATGATCCAGCCAGGTAAAGAGAATCACAGCTGCCCTTCAGTATAAGCTCAGTATCTCCTTAGCCAACAGTGACTTTAGCCATAGTCATGGTTGCTTAGAGCCTCAGAAGACAAAGCCCAGCATCTGTGCATTTAAAATACTCCTTGATTTTGAAGAACATTTAATGATAATCTTTGCATCTCTACCTTGAGGCAAATCCAGCTCTGTGTTTACTTATTTTGTACCATTTATTCGTTGGTCAGGCTATGGCGTTCAGTATGACTACTTAGACCCCCGTCAGATCACTCCTTCTCTCGAGACTCATTTGGTGCAACGACTCTTCTTTGCTGGACAGATAAATGGCACTACTGGTTATGAGGAAGCTGCAGCTCAAGTAAGAGTTTGTTCAAATGTTAATATAAACAGAAAGGGACTGGTTGACTGGTGTTCCTCCTTTCAACATCTGTTATAATTATATAGGTCTTAGGTACAACTCATAACTGATAGAAGACATTTTTGTTTTAGGGTATATGGAAATGGCTACTGTATACAATAGGATTTTAAAAACACTTATGGTTTTATTAATCTTTTAACAACTGTATCAAACATTATCATATATTATTCCTTTTAAATGGGAAGTTATATTATTTTTACTTGTAAGTGGGAAAAGGCTAGAAAAGATTTACAGGTAGATTTTTTTTAAAAGATTAGCCCATCTAGGCCTTTCAGGAATATATATACTTTGAAAACAGTGAATCATAGCATTGTAAAGTGGTATATTACCCATCTTCTGAATCAGGACCATATTTTCTACCTCTGTTTCTGGGTAGTGTTCTGAGTAGGATAGCTCTTTGTTTGGTTCGTAATGGCCTTTTAAACATTTCAGTCCTCTTGTAGGGTGTGATAGCTGGAATCAATGCAAGTCTTCGGGTCAGACGCAAGCCTCCTTTTGTCATAAGCCGAACAGAAGGCTACATTGGAGTCTTGATTGATGACCTCACCACACTGGGCACCAATGAACCATACCGAATGTTTACGAGCCGAGCAGAGTTCCGCTTGTCACTGCGCCCTGATAATGCTGACAGCAGGCTCACGTTCCGAGGTAACTCTTCACTGAGTCAGGCAACCAGATTTACTCTTCTTTCCAACCTCTGTCATTATCTTCTCTCCTTCCCTCTTCTAGGGTATAAAGAAGCTGGTTGTGTGTCCCAACAACGATATGAAAGAGCTTCTTGGATGAAGTCTTCTTTAGAAGAAGGCATTTCTGCATTAAAATCTATTGAGTTTTCAAGTTCTAAATGGAAAAAATTAATCCCAGAGGCTTCTATAAGTATGGGTAAAAGTGTGCCTCTCAGGTATGCATTTTTAATGAATAGTAACAGTAAGTAGTGAAGGACCTGTGTAGTAGTCACCCCCCCGCCCCCCAGAGGATGGCATTCACAGGAATGACAGCTGGATTCCCAAACAAGGGTGGTAGATGGATATATTTGTTTACCAGCTAGGTGGCACTGAGAGATGGCAATAGAATAAACATAGTTTATAATTGTAATTCACTCAATTTTCCAGCTGTTTGTTTGTTTGTTTGTTTAAATTTGGAAGGTTTCACATTATTTCAAACTTTTCACAAACAATTTATAATATTATGCTGTGTTTTGATCAAATAGAGATAAGTAGAATTTGCATTAAATGTGACTAATGCATATTGAGGTAATACTGAGTAGGGGAAGTGATCATTTCCAACTCAGTTTAAAATAGTAATTAATAAAAAAAGCACTATGATGATAAATTATGAAAAAGGAGGTTATCAGTTTTATAGTTTAGTACTAAACTAATCCTGTGAGTAGCCATTTTGTTCAGGTGATTTTTTTTTTTTTTTTTTTTTTTTTTTTTTAAGTCATTTGGTCAAATGCTTTTCAGGTTTTTCCTTTCAGGAGGAAGCAGAGTCCCCATCTGCATATTCGATTTCAGCAAAATATTTACAACCTAGCATTCAGCTTCCCTAAATGAATTCACTTTACCCATGCCTAGATATATAAAGCTAATAAGATAGAAAGTTGGTCAAAATACATTGGTTGCATTTATTGCATACATGCTGGGCTCTGTGCTAAGCACTGGCAAGTTGAACCAGGCTTTGAGTAGGTAGGCATTTTAACCAAAGAGATACACAGATGCATATTCAGTCAGGATTATAAGGAAACACATTTATGTGTTAGATAGCTCAGAAATTGTCTCTTGTGTTCTGTTGAAGTGTGTTAACTTGTCCTTTATGAGCCAGATCTCTCTATTCTGAGACTTAGACTTAATTCAAAACACGTCTTGAAGTTTGGACCTAAAAACAGCCACAAGCCTTGTAAACAAATGACTAATTTTTTTTTTTTTAAGTTAGATGGTCAAGGGCTTGTCTTTCAGGTCACTATACTGCTAGATTCCACTCTTTTTCTGGGTTAATCTTTAGGAGGTATGTTCCACTGTGGTTTATGAAATTGACAACCATTTCCCTTTTGGAGCTTAGGGTTATGTGGTTCCAGTGTAGCTTATCTGATGAAGCCTCTGTAATTAGTTGACCAATCCCTTGCGGAGAGAGAAATTCTAGACTTTTCAAAGCAGGCGATCTGAGGGAGAGATGAGTCCAGCTTCTGCAAAGGCTGATAATGCATGACTATGATAATAGGACGAGCTGTAAAAAAGGTTGGCGGGAGGCCCGAGAAGACTTAGGACCCCTGCATGGGCGGATCCTACTTTCTGTTGACTTGATAATGGGTTTAATTGATTTTGGGTAGATAGGATTTATCTAAAAGGCAATCTATTAAGGGAGGGAAAGATCAAAATTAGTGAATAAAAATAAAATAAGGCAGTAAATATAGTGACTGTACAGATCATGGAGGCCTTGTGAGAACAAACAGAGGGAAACTGCAGAATATTTTGCAGTCTTGGAGCAATCAGGAGACCTCCTTCACCTGGTTCTGAGCATGCAAAGGGATGACTCACAGGACATGGGCTTGACATGGCTTATGTGTAAATTCTTAGGGGACTCAGTATATTCTGCCCTTAGAAGAGGGGGAAGACACATGGATTATAGCAATGCAAACATTGCCGACAATTTATTTGTCAGGATAAAGGAAGCAAATTGGGGAAAATCACACACTAATCTTATTGAGGTCCTCCTGTATTGCACATGCTGTTTCATTTGCTCACTGTACTTGCAAAGAATTAGGAATATCTTTTGGTATTTTTTATTCTGAGGTTATTATGTCCAAGGAATCTTGTTCTTAATCTGCCTTCTATGATACGGACCCCTGTGTTCATGAACTCTTTATGTATTTGCAGAGCTCTAGATGTTCTGAAGTATGAAGAAGTTGACATGGAGTTGTTGGCCAAGGCTGTTCCAGAGCCCTTGAAGAAGTACACTAATTGTAGAGAGCTAGCTGAAAGACTGAAAATAGAAGGTAAAAAATACTTCTCTTACAACCTAAGATGCCTATATACTCTCTTTTCTATTTGTATAAATTATGAACGGACAGCAGATCCATTAAGAGTTCTATGGCAAGAGGAGTCATTATCACCATGGGACCATCATAGGCTTAGGCTCAGTGCTACTCAAAGCCTGAGTTCCCAGGCGAGGAGCAGTGCAACACATGGGACCTTGTTAGGAATGCAGAATCTCAGGCTTCCCCTCATACCCACTGAGTGAGCATCTGCATTTTAACAAGATTCCCAGGTGATTTGTGTGCACATATCAAATTTGGGAAGTGCTAAGCTCTCCTTTAAAAAAAACCAACTAATTTTTTTCCTTGAGCTTTCTTTTTACAGTTTCCCCCTTAGTGTTCTAATAATGAGAAAAATAATACTGTCTTTGGCTTTCACAATATTTTGGAATACTTTACCATTAACAGATATTTATTTCGTATTGGGCAAAAAAATCCAGAGTCTTCCCTATATGCTAAGACACATGTTATACTCTGGGTCAGTGCCTTGATCATCATAGCCACAGATGATTTTTGTAGAATAGTTGCACTGCATTTAAAAAAAAAACAAACGAACTGTTTTCAGTGTGAAAATTTTCAAACATAAAAGTACTGAGAATATCATCAGCTTCTGCATTTTGATAGATGTTTTTTCCTAGGGTGAAAAATTATGTGGAGAAAAGGCAGGGAACAGAATGAGATAGGAGTTGGGTAGGAAAACTTGGATGATGATTACTATTCAAACAGGAAAGGACTTTGAGCTCCTAGGGGCCCAACAAAGGTGCTAAGAATGCTGCGTTCTTCCCATTCCAGAGAGGTCTGTCACCTTGCTGTGCTTTGGCTGCATTTAGAGAATGACCCTAGTGCTGCCTACAGTCCCTACCATGCAAATTAACAAAAATCTAGCAACAAAAGGAAACCCACCTAAACTCTAGAATCATTCTTTCAAATGACCAGATACTGGTAGTACACTAATGTATAAGAAGTAATGTTGATTTTTTAAAATTCCGATACCATAATGTCTCTATTGAGTAAAAATTACGTTATTGAACATTTAGGCTCTTAGCACCTGGGAAAAGGTGACTAAATTCTACATTTTAAACTTGGTTTGCAATTTTAGTTTGTCCAGTAAATCACCAGGTTCAGGTGAGAATAATCCAGAATAATTACCAGTAATGTATTCATATATAAAGACTCAATAATTTGTATCAATGGTTTAAAACCCCACAGTAAGTTAAACTATAACACATACCAGTGGTTTTTAAATTACTACAGGATCCTCCACTAGACAACAAATTTCTTGATGGTAGAAATCAATTTCAGATTCTGTGTATTATCGCTCATGTTTTGCTATATATTTCAAAGATTAAATATACCTTTAACATATACACGTATCATATTGCCTCCTCATTTATATTCCATGATCCCCCAATGGGTCTATTCATGAGTCACAAAGTTGTATTATAATTTCGGGTACTAAATTGTTATATTACAGTGTTGCATTAAGCCCTTTACATGCATATTTGATTTGATACTTAGAACTATCATGTGAAGGATAGGTACCCTGTATTAGCATTATTATCTTAATTTTACTGATAAGTGGTAACTTGTCCATGATCACAACTGGGATTTGAACCTAGCTTGTTTGACTGTAAGGCCTATGTACTTCACAACTGTCCTTTGTTGCCAAAAAGACCATCAGAAGCCATCTAGCACATCCCTTTAAATTTCTAATTAAAGAAGCTGAGGCCCAGAAGGATGAGATGTGCCCATAGTCAGAGGGTAACTCATTCGTAGAGCTAGGCTCAGAGCTGGGAGTTTCTGGCTGCCAATCAAGTGATGGAAGCAGGTGCTGCCAGAACCATTAGGGAAGACTCGCTTTCTTGAACAGGACAGAATGGCCACCTCAGTTTAGGTTTTAAAACAGATTTTGAATTTATTTTTCTAAGAACAGAATGCTTTATTTACAGATTGCTAAATCATCTCTCTGACTTCATTTCTGGATAAAACCATGGTTAAATTTAAATTATGTGTTATCTTCTAAGAAACTTTAAACTTTTAAAAATTACAGCTTTAGGTGGACATAATTCAGAAAACCATTTTCTTGAAGAAACATTCTCTCTTTAGAACTTAAAATTCGAACCCACAGCCTATTGAGTGATGGTCCAGCGAAATTTACAGAGAGGAAAAGCAATTTCTTGTATTACATTTAATTTTCCAGATTTTTGAAATGAAAAGGGCATACAATAAACTACCAGACAGAATGTTATAGTTACTATGTAAGACTCAGTCTCTTTATTTTAGCTTCAATTTCCTCATCTGCAAAAGGGAATACCTATCCTGCCTGTCTCATGGTGTTGAGATAAATATTGAATGAGATGCAAAAGTTCTTTGTAAATTACAAAAAGCTATAAAAATGTAAGTTGTTAATGTAATCCGAGTACTGTAACATAATTAATTTTGTTCACCAGCCACTTACGAATCAGTACTGTTCCATCAGCAGCAAGAAATAAAGGGCATTCAGCGAGATGAAGCTCTCCAGCTGCCAAAAGACCTAGACTATTTGACTCTGAAGGACGTGTCTTTGTCCTATGAAGTTCGAGAGAAGCTGCATTTCAGTCGCCCACAGACAGTAAGCAAACAGGCCATGGGTAGGAACAGGCTATAAATTAAGAGTCAGTCCTTTAATTTTTTAAACCTGAATTTATAATGGCCACATAACTGTTTTATTTCATCCTAAAAAACTTAACCTCTTATTTTCAGTATTTCTTTGTATGACATATTATCAATGTGTTTTTTTGAAAAATGAAAAAGCTTAGTCTAAATAATAACTAGAAGTCAAGAATTGCGTTGATTATAATTCAGTGGTTTTCAAATCACTACTTGGATCTCTCTCTAGGGGTTCCACAGTGTTGCCTTGGGAGGTGCTAGGAGAAAGGGGAGCTGAAGAGGTTCTCCCACCTTATACTTTAGCCTAAGTAGTGCTTGTACATGCATTCATACACATTCACACATGTCTGTAAACATCTATAAAAAACTTTATAGTGTATAGTATTGAACTTATAATAAATATTTAAAGATTGATATGCCATATTTATTGTTTTTAAGACATTTTAACATCTCTGAAACTGAGTTGTACTTAAAAATTGGTGGTATTGCTTCTCAGCCTTTTGGCTAAGATCAAGTGTTAAAATTGGGCAGTGTTTTGGTTTTTGGTTTTTGGGAGTTGTTTGTTTTTTGTTTTTTTAGTAGAGGTTCATAAAATAAAGGAGCATTTCACAAAAATACAGTTAAAAATTTTTTTAAATAGTTTTTAAAGGAAGAAGTGATTTTATCCATATAATAATACAGTGTTCTTAGCAATAGTCATCATGAAAACCAGGCAAACAGACTTTAAATTTTATAACTTTATATGTAGTTTGTTTTGGGTTATGTTTTTATGAATAGTTACACTTGTACTGACCAGGATTATGTCCACTCGCCACACCATATACTGTATTTTTCTGTATGTAAGGTGATACTTTTGTTTAAAATTGTTAGACCAAAAATTAGGGGTTGTCTTTTACACGGGAGTAACCACTTGATATTGATTTCTTATTGTTGGGTTAGAAAAATAGGGGTCGTCTTCTACATGGGGGAGTCTTATATATGGGAAAAATACGATACTTCAAAATTAGATAAAATTAAAAATTCAACTCTTCAGTCATATTAGCCACATTTTAAATGCTCAGTAGTTACATACGGCTAATGGTTACCGTGTTGGACAGTGCATTATTAACAGTGCAAATGTTATAGAGAATTTCCATTATCACAGAAAGTTCATTGGGTAACAATGGTCAAATTCACAACCCCTTATCCATAACTCTAAAATACAAAAGATTCTGATAAATATTTGCTACAAACTCATCTGTTGGCAAAGCTGACCTGAACTGGCAAGAGGCTATTTAGTCTTTATAGAATTTAGAGTTAATATTCATAACATTTCACCATAAAAATACACAGCAGTATTTCTGGATAGACTACAGGATGAATACAACCAAGAGGTTCATTATAGGGTGGTGCCCAACACACTCTGGGGATATTACATTAGTTTAATGAAAAATTAGCCACTCTAACTCTGTAAATTAAGTGATCTTAAAGTCATTTTTAATTTCCCTAAGTCTCAGTTTTTAAAATGAAGATATTAATAATAATCACATTTCCTTTATCTACTTTATAGAATTACTTTGAAAATACATTAAGATACTAGTTTCGAAAATATTTATAAACTATAATATATAAATTGTCATTGGGAGGAAAAAAGAGTTGATTTGATTTGATACAGCTCACTTTAAGTTTCTCTTGTGGTTTTAATCCATAGATTGGGGCTGCTAGTCGTATACCTGGAGTGACACCTGCCGCCATCGTCAATCTGCTCAGATTTGTGAAGACCACTCAGCAAAGACAGGCAGTTATGAATGAATTGCCCAAAACAGATCAATGCTTATATGATACACACAAACTTGAAGACAGACAGTTATAACTTTTTATTCATAGAAGACTTTTAATCAATGTATGACTGTAGATAGGAGATAAGTATTTCTATTTAGCACCTGTTAAAATAATCTTATGTTATTATGGCTTTGTTATTAATTTATGAAGAAGACAGAGATTATTATTGTGCTTTTTTAATATATCTGAAAAAAACACTTATAAACTCTTAACTTATACTCTTACTCTCAGGCGATATAATGCAGTGAGCCGATTAATAAAACTTTGTGCAAAGTTCATTAAAGAGAGATATAGTGGACCTAAAACTAAAGCTGAAATAAAAATCTTAACTTGTAGATTTGCCTACTCATAAGGGCTTTGTCTATTAAATTTACCAAATTAAAAGTATTATCTTTCAACTTGTTTTGAAAGTTAGCAGTCTTCTGCTTGGTTATGCTAGGTTAGGAGGCAATTTCAAAGCCCTCAAATTCTTAGGGCTAAAAATTTGAAACTATACAAAATTATCCAGACTTCTTCAGCTAATTTCCAGTATTGAATTGTGGTATATAGGGTGAAAGTTGACTCTCAGAAAGTTGACTCTCTACTTCTGCAGTAATTATCATTGAACATTAATGAAAACCCTATAAAAGAAAGATTGGAAATCACCATAGTTTCCTGTCATCTATAATGTAGAAAACTTTTTTGTAACTTGGTTAAGGCAGAATAAAGTAAAGGAAGGGAGAATGAAGTAAACATAGTTCTTTTTATATCATACAATATTTTCTTATGAAACTGTCATGCCACAATTTCTTAACACTGAAGACCAATCCATAGTAATTGGTGACTAGTGTTTCCTTGTTTTCATGTCAGAATTGACAAAAAGGTAAGAATGGTGCTGGCATTCCTGTTCCTTTCCAGTACTTCCAGGATACATAGTCACAAGGTTAGGGTGGGATGACCAGCTGGGCCCTTTGGCTAGCTCCTTAGACACCTTGACCTTTCTGGATAGACTACAGGATGAATACAGCCAAGTGGCCCAGAGAGCCCTACTTGTCCCTGGAAATGCCAGCTCGAGTCTCTGTTGTCAGCTTAGGGAGAAGTTCCCATCTCAGTTTCAGGCCAAAGCTAATACTAAGACAGTTCCAAGGATCCTGAAGTCACTTTGGCTGCAGATCTAGGTGTTAAGCCTGATTATGGATTGTGGCAGCCAAGTATCTTGTTGCTATAATCGTATGTGGCCACTTGAATATAGCTCAGTTTTCATAGATTTGTTTCATCTAATTTTAGTCTTTACATAAAGCAGTCAAGACTTTACTTACAATAGCAAGTAAAAAGTACTTATGATACTGGATCATTTAACAATGGTGAATTCTTTTTGACACTTGATTTTTAGTAATTTCAAAAAGTGGTAACTTTTCTTTTAGTTATTGTGGCTGTTCCTGGGCAAAATTATTTAAAAATCAATATTGATCATAATACTATATTGTGTTTTTAAAAAGAGGGTATTTTGTACTATCTGTTTAGCACCAGAAAGGAGATTACTGTTCTTAAACATTATTTTCCTGATTATTACAGCAGTAAAAGCAATGAATGGGATACTTATTAAATGGAATGTAACAAAAATTTATCTTGAACTAGAAAGTTACTAAATGCTTTGAAAGTTCTTGGCAGCTGTAATTTGGAACTTGTGACACTACACATAAAGAAATTTAATTGTAATGCAATTCCATTGCAATAGCAACTGTCTCACTGAAAAATGTTTGACGAAACACATTTGTTATAGGTTCTCCCCTTTAGTTTAAGATGTGAAACTTTTTTAACTCTACAATTTAAAATAATGTGTTAACATTCAAAATTACCCCACTTAAAATAATATTTTAAAACAGCCTACCTTCTGGTGCTGCTAGCCAGAAGTGCTGAGGACTGTGATGCCCTAGGAAGAAATCAGCTAAAAGTGTTACCTTACTCAGTCCAGTTACTTCATAGAAATCTCTCAATAAGGATCCTAGTCAGTCTCCAACAGAGGTTTGTGCTTGTGATTTCCTTCACCCACCACAGACCACACTGGCTAGTAGTTAGAAAAGCCAGACACTAAAGTTCATTTCAGCGGAAACACCAAAATAAAAAGAGGAAACAGCTAAGAAACCCTAAGCATTTGTAAAACCATTAGGGGAGGGAGGGAAGATGAAGATAGAGACCTGAGCTGAATTAAACCATCTTGAATTATATTATGGTCTTGAATTATAACATTACCTTATAGCCAAGAGTTTGAATTTTATTACTGGTGGTTTTAAAATATTTTGTCATTTTTGAGTTTTAGCCTAGATTGGCATAGCCCTGCCTGGCTTTTCCACCTCAAAAAGTTTAACTCTTGAAAGAATACCCTCTCTAGGGGTCAGAAATACCAGGAAAGACACCAAAAGAGACTAGTGGCTCCTTCTGAGCTAGCAGAACTGCTTATGCTGGAAAGCACACAGTGAACGTAAACTGTCCCTCTTAGGCTCCCTCTTCGCAATACTTCTAGTATTGCATTTACGTCATTCCACTTTAATTTTTAATATCTGTCTTACCTTAACCTCTTAACAAGATAAAAAAGCCTTTGAATCCACAAAGTGCCATAGTTGTAGACACTCAGCACATGCTTTTTGAATGAATGAACGAATATTATTAAAGGCAAGAAATGGCAAAATTGAAACTTAACTGAATAATTCAATGGAATAAAAATATTTGTGACACAAATTAAGAACTACATACTATTGTGTCTGCTTTTCTCTTTCCCCATTACTCTTCTGTCTGCACATTCTCTTGAACTTCACTTCCTCCCTATCTTCTGCACTGTTCCTGCTTTTCACTATTCCTAATATGAAAATGAAGCTTATTTTTATGATACTCATTTTATTTGAGCAGATTTTAAGTATTTCCTAATTTAAAAGCCAAATCAAAGACACAACAGTGTAAAAAGGCAACTCATGAAATGGAAGAAAATATTTGCAAATCATATCTGATAGGTGGTTATACGAGGGCTGTCCAGAAAGTATTCAGCCACATGATATAAAAAATAGAGGCATTTATGGCTGGACTTTTTCTGGACAGCACTTGCATAAAAGTCTTCTACAACCCAACCAAAAAACAAACAAACCCCCCCCCCCAATTTTTAAATAATGGACAATAGACTTGAATAGCCATTTCTCCAAAGAAAATATACAAATGGTCAATGAAAAAATGCTCACCATCACTAGTCATTAGGAAAATGCAAATTAAAACCACAATGAAATACCATCTCACACTTAACTAGGATGGCTACTATCAGACAGTAAATAATTGTTGGCAAGTCTTTGGAAAAGTTGGAACCTTTATGTATTATTGCTAGAAATGTAAAATGGCATAGCCCCTATGGAAAACAGTATGACAATTCCCTCAAAAATTAGACGTAGAATTACCATATAATCCAACAATTCCACTCATAGGTATATACCCCAAAGAACTGAAAGCAGGGAGGGTCTTGAAGACCTTGTCAAGGGTCATGATTATTGCAGCATTATTCACAATAACCAAAAGGCAGAAGCAACCTAAGTGTCCATCAACAGATGAATGTATTAACAAAATGTATTTTAAAAAAGGAATATTTTTCAGCCTTTAAAAGGAAGAAAATTCTGACACACTACAAAGTGGATAGACTTTGAGAACATTTCAGTAAGTGAAATAAGCCAGTCACAAAAGGAGAACTATTGTATGATTTCATTTCTAGGAGGTGCCTAGAGTACACAAGTTCATAGAGACAGTGTAGAATGGCTGCCAGGAGTTGGGGGGAGGGAGAAATGGTGAGTTATTGTTTACAGAGTTGCAGTCTTACAAGATGAAAGTGTTCTGAAAGAAGATGGTGGTGATGGTTACACAACAATGTGAATGTGCTTACTGCCACTCTACACTTAAAAATGGTTAACATGGTAAATTTTATGTTGTGTATATTTTACCACAATTTTTTTTAAAAAGCCAAATGCATTTGTATATGTATCTTAAGACTTCAAAGCTATTTGGTTTATTTATTGATAATGTATCCCCTGCTTATTTCTAAAAATATAGTTGAGACATTTTAAAGAAAACAGAACAGTTCTAAATCAAGGGTGAGCTGAGGAAAAGGCAGAGTACACTTAAATGTTAAATCTTAGCTCAGAGTTTCCTAGCAGTGATATAGTTCTGTCTCATTGAGGGGACCAAGAGAAAACTTTTTCCTATTACTTGTATCTATTAATGGGAGACCCCTTAGGGAAAACAATGCTTTCATTAGTGATTTCATGAAGGATAAAAGTAGGTACTACCTAATAATGTTTACTGTGTGACAGGTAAGAAGTTACGTGCTTTACCTGCATTATTGCAATTAACCCTGTGATGAAGCTGTTTTCATTCTAGAAACAAGGGAAACAAGATTTGGAGATATTGCGGCCTGGGTTCGATTCCCAGCCAGGGAGCTACCCACATACCAAAAGACAAACAAACAAACAAACAAATAAATAAATAACTTGCCTATGATAAACACTGCTGGCTGTTTTTCCAATAACCAAGTCTGTCCACTGCCCTCTGCCTTGCCAAAAGAACAATGATTTCATTTACTCCCTTCTGAGTCCCAGGAGCTGAATCTTCATTAGTTTAAACCCGTCTTGGTCACTGCAGTCCCCACAGCGCTTGGTCGAGGCCTGAACCTGGTGTGAAACTAACCCAATGGAGTCCTCTGGGTGGCTTCTGTGCCATTAAAAAGTGCATCTCTTTTTAAGGTGATGAAAGTGTTCTGAAATTAGATTGTGGTGATGGTTGCACAATTCTGTGAAGATACTAAATATCATTGAATTGTACACTTGCAAAGGATGAATTTTATAGTGTATGGCATACATCGATAAGCTGTTATTTTAAAAACAAACTGACAGAATGTATAATTGGCAAGCCCTTGAGCAAAATTCTTAAATCTGAATGGACATCAGAATTCCCAGTAGAGCTTATAAAAGTCATGGCCAAACCTTATCTTCAGTTGGTCTGGAAAGGTCTTGGCATCTATGTTTAACGAGCTCCATAGGTTATTCTGATGCCCAGCCAACTGTGAGAACCACTAGCTGACCTCAATAAAAATACATTGTCTCAGCTGCTTTTGGCAGAAACCAAATTGCAATTAATTTTACAGTGTATGCTGGCTCAGAACCTAGAATACAAATAATCTGTACTGTTGAAGCAGTTCTATTGTGCAGAAAACTGAACTTGCATTCTATTACAGACATTCAAGTCTAATGGAAAGCCATTCCATGTTCCAGTGAGAGGTTGGCTATGATGATTTGTTGGCAAGACCAAATATTTTTCAAATGTAAGCTCTGGGCCACTTGAATGCCTGCCTGGACAAGTACAGGCTGAAGAGTAAGTACTGTTCTCTGAAATTTATTTCAATAATTCATATACAAGTTGTATCTTACCAAATTTTTTTTTGGTTTTTCTGTTTCTTTTTTATGTATTTCACCAATTGTAAGATGCATATTTTCCCATATTTTATTATCTCTACATTGGTGTATATCTTATAATCATGTCCTAGTATCTTAAAATTATAATTGGTTGCTAACCAATGTCACCCCAGTAAGTCTAACAATAAAAAGAATTATAATTGGTACCATTTGTGACTTCCAATTTAAAACACCTTAGATGCAATGAAATACAATATTTGTGTATACTGTGTTGCAATAGAAAATATATTTCTTACTGTGAATCATGGTAAAAAAAATGGTTGAAAAGACTAATCTGTTTGCATAGCACTACTCCCTGATAGGAATACCCCAATACATTAGGATTCTTTTATATCAGTATATTCCTCAAAGTAAAAACAAGTCTTATTTATCTCTGCCTATGCTGTAGCTTGGTTAAGTGATGTGATGAAAGTATAATTGCAAGTTGCTATTAAGCATGGATCTCAGATATTCTGACTTTTACCATACCCGCCACGTTAAGTGGGTTTTTCCTCTAAGGACCAGAAGTCCTCCACTAGATAAAAAGTTTTCCATCCTTTCAGAACAATCTAGGATTGAAGTCTGTTTCTCTTGGTTTAACCTTCAATTCCCATCCCTACCCTTTGTAGCCTATTTCATGCTAAGCATTTATGGAATTGCCATGTTTAATGAGCCATTGTAACACTCAATCTAATTTAAGTGTTATCCCAGAGCTTAGAGGCTGTAAGAGGAATTTAGAGTATAAATTTCACTTTGAACAGTATCCTCTGCCAACTTAAAATACTCTTCATATATTTAAAGACAATAATACATTTCTAATGTTTGCTAGGGTAGAAAAACATGTTTTTAATCCAGCACCTCATAATTAATTCATTTTTAGTCTTACATTGATTGCTCTTTGAATTCTTTTAGAGTTAGTCTCTATCCTTTTAAAACATGGACAATCCAAATCTAAAACAGCATGTTAAGATACATAAAAAAACATGCTCTCTAAATCAGGCATGTCCAACCTGCATCCCAGGACTGCTTTGATTGTAGCCGAACACAAATTCTTAAATATTATGAAATTTTTTTTTGGTGACCTTTTTGTTAGCTCATCAGCTATCATTAGTGTTAGCTAATTCTTATTCTAATGTGGCCCAGAGAAGTCAAAAGTTTGGATACTATTGACCTAAATTTAAAAGGAAATATTTCTAGACTACACTATATTTAATACAATACCACCCTGTGTGTACACCTGTTGTTTCAAACAATGAAAGGAAACATTGAATTTTCTCTATTTCCAATTACACAAAGAATAACCTCAAGGTGGGGGCAGTTCAGCAAACTTCAGAGACAGGTATCAGAGCTTTGAAAACACCCATGAGCAGTTACGTAAAATAGAAGAAAGTGAAAGAGTGAAAAAAAAATTAAAATAAGAAAAAAAAGGAAAAAAAAAAATAGAAGAAAGTGAGTTCCAAGAGATGCATTCCCTAACTTCAATATAAAGACTTAGCTATGAGAAAATGTTCTTTGAACCAACCATAACTGCAAAAAAATCTACTTACTTCTTATTAGACATTTAACTGAGTTGCCAACTCAATGCAGAATCCTGTAGGAAGCTCAACAGAAGTCCAAGGTTTAATCAAGAGTGTGTGACAATGGCTAAAGTGAGGGACAGCAAGATAAGGCTGTCGGGCCCTCCCTTTTTGCAGTGATATAGCTGTACCCTTTACAGCTCAGTGGTTACAATCCAAGCCTCAGAAAATGTTGCAGATGCCCTCGCCAGAAGGCTAGAGAACTACTTCCTCAGGCCCCAGACAGCACTGGAACTCAAATTGCTTATGTGGCAACCCTACAGTGTATTACAGCACCAACTAGGATATTCTCTCAACCACATGATTTTACTGAAAATTTAACCAAATGGAATAGTGTGCGTTTTTTCTTTTGATATTAGCCATCTGTCCTTTAACCTCTGAAAGCTACACTTTAAGGATCACACCATGTTATCTTCTCTCAACTTTTGCTGTCAGTAATTCTCAATAGAATGAGCAAAACTAACTACTTTTGACTATTTTAAAATCTATTCTGCTTTATACAAGCAAAAACTTACCTTTTAGACAATGTTTCAAAAGATATTGTGTTAAAGGCCATATTCAGAGTGCATATGCTGTTGCTTTCATCTGTTTGTTGTGAGTGTAAAGTTTGACAAAAAGCCAAAGCTACCTGAAATCTTGATTTCAGGGAAACCATGATTGATTGGCTAAAATAGAAAATTTAAATTCCTAGTACAGTACAAAGATTTTATTCTCACCTTGACCTTTGTAACTTCAAGTGGCAGAGCAAATTATTTTTGTCTGTCCAAAGAGGGAAAGTAAATTTTAAGCTGTCACCTTCTTCACCTTACTTTCATCAAACATTTTATAAAATTTTCATCATAATTATATTGTGATTAAAATGGTTAAATATGACCTAGATTATAGTATCATTAGGTGAATTTGCATATTGGCTGGACCATAATCAGAGAACAGTTCTCTAGCACAATACCACAGGTTTTTGTTGAGGGGTTTAGTTTGTTCAGTAGTAACCAATAATTTAAGTAAAACTACAGAAACATAATTTTAAGTATCAGATATGTAAATGACAAAGCCCACATTTTTATTTAACTTGCTAGATAGCAAGTTCAAGATTCAAAATTATCCCAACAAGATGAAATATGGCAGAGACACATGTAAACTCTCAACACTTGATTTCTTAAAATTAATCATACAGTGGTGTCTTGGATTGAGTCAATCCTGGAACAGGAAAAAGCCATTAGAAAAAAATGGCAAAATCTGAATAAAACCTGAAGATTAACTGTAACATACCAATGTTGGTTTCTTAGTTTGACAAATGTACAACCATGGTAATGCCAGATGATAACATTTAGGAGAAACAAACTAGGTGAGGGGTATAGAAACTCATCCTACTTCCGTAACTTTTCCGTAAATTTCAGGTTATCTCAAAATAAAAAGAAAAGAAAATGAAAAAAATTAACCGTGCAAATAATTTAAAGGTTATCTTTTTAAAATATAATTTACATTAAAAAGATCAGATGTTTGTTCATCATAATCCAGAAGTACAGTGGAGCTGCTTAAAGAACTGTGATCTTCCAAACAACTGTAATGATAAAAACTACATCTTACTGGCTGTTTACAACAGGCCAGGTACTGCACTACAGAGTCTATACTAGCTCATTCCATCTTCACAACAATCTTAAGAGCTAGACAGCATTATGTCCATTAGATAGATGATGAAAGGGATGGTATGGTGTCACTCTGATCATCTAGTCCACATGCATCAATTTAGGAAACTAGAGTCCAAATAAGGTGACTTATCTCTTGGGTCACATTAATAAAAGCTCACTCTAGATTTAAGAGACCAGTCTTTTATGCATCCATAGCTATAATATATTTAATTTTGGTGAAAACACTTTAAAAGCTATAAACTGGGAAGAACAGCATGGGGAGATTCTATAAACCATGTGACCTAGGGTTAAGAAACTGCTGTAGGAACTGAAAGTGACTAAAGGGTATTGATTGGTGTCTTCAAGTGAATTGGTGGTTCTTGCAGAAAAGAGAATGCTGTCATTCAATTATTCTAAAGAGCCTACGTATAAAGATTTTAAGTTACCAGCAGGGAAATTTAAGTAAATATTGAGAAGAAAATTCATCCAGCAATGGGATGACTTAGGAGCCTCTCCTCATACCTCAGCCTGTCATATTTAATATGGGCCACAGTACCTGCCCCCTACAAAGGTTGTTGTGAGGATTCAGTGAGATGTCTCTGCCCTCCAATCTATGACATACACATCAATGCAAAGATTTCAATGAATATATTCAAAGTTCTGAATGGGTTAGATGAAAGGTTTTTAGATTTTCTTTTTAGGTTTTTCTGATTCTATGTAGTTGTTATGATGCCAAGTTAAACCTCGTATATTGAGATGTCTAAGAAGTAATACAATGTTTTTATATTCTCCAATTCAGTAACTCCTAGTTATCCTTCAGGATTCAGCTATTTCTGACATATGCATTCTCTTGCCAATCTAAATTGTGGTCCTTTCACTCTTCTCCCTCATAATATCCTTCTCTTTTCCTTCATAGCCTTGTCACAACTCAGAATTATCTTCTTTAGGTAATATGTATCACCCCCACCAAATTATAAACTCAGCGGGCAGGAACTGTGTCCATTGTGTTCACAACTCTATCCCTACTGCCTAGAATAGTGCCTGACACATAGTAGCACGTTTTTGTTTTTTTTTTTCAAAAACAAATTAGTTCGTCACTGTCCTACATAATCTCTAGCAGCACTTATTTAGTCAAATTATTTTTCTTCTTTAAAAAGATTAATCATAAAAAAATAAAATTTAGAACTTCACTTAAAAATTAACCTATTACTAATGGTTCAGCCATTTTGGAAAAGTTTGGCAGTTTCTTATACAGGTAAGGCATACACTTGCCATGTGATGTAACAGTCACACTCCTAGGTATTTATTACAAGTGAAGTGAAAACCTATAGTCACACACAAAACCTGTATGTGAACGTTTATCATGGCTTTATTGGTAATTGTCCCAAATTGGAAACAACCAAATGTTCCTTAGCTGGGAATGTATAAACTGCCTTAGATCCATTTTAAAAAAAGAACAATTACTGATATATGCAATATGGATGAATTTCAAATGCATCATGCTCACTGAAAGAAACCAGACTCAGAAGGCTATGTACTATATGAATCCAGGTATATGACATTGGTGCAAAAATAAAGTTATAGGGACAGAAAATAAATCAGTGGTTACCAAGGATTAAGGGAGTGGAGAGGTGTTGACCACATAGAGGCACAGGGAAATTTTTAGAGGGGAGGGGTGATGGAACTATTCTATACCTTGATTTCAATGAACTATACATCAAGGCTGTCTGGGAAAAAATCTAGCCATAAATGTCTGTTTCTTCTATTACATGGCTGGACACTTTCCAGACAGCCCTTGTACATGTCAAAACTTGCAGAACGATACTTTAAAAGGGTGCATTTTAGTGTATGTAAATATCTTAATGAAAAAATAGAGAAAACTTTAAATCTCTTAATATTACTTTACCAGTGTTCTTTGCTTACTTAGGATGTAATCATTGTTAACAGTAATGCAGCATTGTCTTTGTCGTTATGTCTCTGCCATAGAAACGAAACTGAGTTCTGAACACTTAAGATATTCTGGGGCCTACTAAAGGTAGTCCAAGGTAAATGATAATGTTTCTTTTACTTATTTCACTCATTTCTGCTGGTGACTGGACTAGAGTAACCCTCTATTTAGAAAACAAAGGACAAAATCATATGATCCCTCTCAAATTGGTTCAGGGGCCAACGTTTCAAGGGCCATGTGGCAGTTTCCTAACAAAGTATTTTCCTTTTCTAAATCACCCCTGACTGAGCAAGAAATATATATACAATAGCTAGGCTTCAATTCTAGTTTTAACTAGTCGTGGAAGTGCCCAGAAACCTGCAAATAATGGAGGTGACTTGGATGCCACCTGGGTGAGAGTGAAAAAATCAGTTGTGAAAAAGCAAAACTGGATCAGGGAGAAAACTTCAGGAAGGTAAACAGAAATAAGGGACAATGTCTTATTTCCTCTCCTCTCTCATCTGAAATACCATGCTCTTTTCCCACCACTGAATCTAGAACTTATACTGTTCACTCCCTTCAGGATATGGGTTGTACGTAACCCCAAAATGCAACTTCCTCAACTGATTTATTTCTGCAGCATTTTGTGACAGATGAACTGGCACTTGACTACCCATGTAAAGCATGTAAGGCTAGCTGGACAAACATGAAATTAGTTGTCACTCTTTATCTAGAACCGGCCATTTCAGGAATTGTGAATACTGTGGCCAAAAAGGCTGGTTTTGGCATGAACTCAGAGTTCAATTCAGCAGAAAAGGTTACCAAGGTAAATAAATTTTAATAAAATCCACAGTCCAGGTAATATTCTTCAGGATGTTTACACCCCATACTGTAAATTACTGAAAATCAAAACTCTTCACCACTTATTTGTAGTCAAAGTCTTTATTTTGGACAGAACCAGAACTTGAATAATCAGATGAATTCCCATGTTCTGCTACATCAGACTTTAATAAACCTAGTTTAGCAATTTAAACATTGACACTTTTCTGTAAAACTTATTAGGATCAACTTACATGTCTTGAAAAAATATTTAAATACCAAATATTTAAAAAAACAAAGGTGATTTGTGTATTGAGTGCCATAGGAGAACTATTTTTGTGAGCTAATCTGATGAGAGCCAGGGATATTTAAAACAGAATCTCAAACTGAAAGCTTTTGGCATTATCACAGGAAGATATAAAGCTGAATAACTAAAACTGTTTTGTCACTAAGGTCATGTTGGCAAACTATTAATTCTGGCTGGACAGTTGTCAAGTCTTCACGGAGAAAGCATGACAGATTGAATGTTGTTAGTTCACAATAAATTGTCCTAAGACTGGGTTCTTGATGCATCTGAGACATGGGAGGTAAATTAGCAACAGGATTTAGAGGAAAATAAGGGCATACATCAACCAAAACCTGGCTACTTTGGACTGCCTGAAATAATTTAAAAAATCAGATTCGCCTTACTAGTAATCTGTTAACTCCTGAACCAGAATGCCTTTCCTATTCTTTCTTATTCTAAAATCATGTCAATTCCTGTAAACAAATTTCAACAAGATCCCAATTGAGATTCTTTACAAACATGGACAACAGCTGAACAATTTAATAGGGGTTATGGTCAAGCACCTGTTTGAGGTATTCTAGTTTTACATATCAACTCTACAATATTTTGCTTTTAATGAATTTTAGAACAAGGAAATGCAATTAATGTACAAAGTAGAGCAAAAGTAAAAACTATCTATGAATTTGAAGACGTTTTAAACTGATTTGTAGTTATGACCAGTAGGTGGTGCTCAAATCAGACAAGTGTCTTGACAAGCACATACTAGGTTCTAAAGTATGCAACTACATAAACAGCTTTTCCTGGATTCTGGTGGTAGCATTGCTCCCCGCCCTTCCAGTGAGCATTTTTCTGCAGTTTAACCTTGATGGGGGCGTCTAACAATCTCATCCAGTAAATCCTACAGCTATGTCAGATTTGCTTTTATCAGCTTATTTTGGCCAGCTTTTAAAAAGAAACTTATCTTGAATCTAAGCAAGTAAGCCACATACTTAAACCTGCGTGGGAAAGGTAACTTTCCTCACACAGCTATAGGGAAATCTTTTACTATTTACATCCCTCATCTATGCCTCAGGTTTAGTTAAGGTCTTTCTCAGTTTAGTTTCAAAATCACTACTATTCACGGCCAATTACAAGGAATCCTTTTTACCACATTCAAATTTTTAAAAAATCAAACACAAAACCTCTTATCAAATACTGCTGACACAAGATTTGCTTTCACATTATTATGTAATCGTTTTCTAGTGTTCTGGACACAATTATAAACCAGTCTACACTAAATGGTTGACATTTACACTCAAGGAAATTTAGTTTCCCTTTGTAACCAATCACCACATGCAATCCACATTTATCAAATTAACCCCCTAGTTTTAAAGTGGCACTTTTAACTGTACTTTTTTGGGGGTCAGTTCCCTGACTGGTAATCAACCCAGGCTGCAGCTTTGAGTGCTGAAGCCTAGCCACTACACCACCAGGGAACTTCCTTAACTGTATGTTTAAGCCACTTTAATACTCCTTCCTATTAACCTTTAAAAGGCAAACTTTCCATTACAAATTAATTTCCCACTCAAGTCCCAAATGGGCCTGTCTTTCCCCTCATCCATGCAAATCTGCCACTATACCTTTAAACTTTGAATTTAATCCATAATGTGGCAAATACCTCTTCACCCAAGAGACCTTCAACTTCCTGTAGGGAAGTGGATTTTAAGTATTTAAGTGACAAAACACACAACTTTTGTTATCATTTATTTTTCCTAGAATCTGGATACAAGTAACTAGCAAAACAGTGCTCAATACTAGCTTCATTTTTAGGTACTTTGAACTACCTTCTTTACTTGTAAATATGTGAGAATTCATATTCCAATACTGGAAAACTAAAATTTGACATATTTAAGTTTACTCAATACTGATGTAACTACAAAATTTCATATGCAACATGTGTAGTCCAGTTATTACAGAATTTGGCCTTTGTGAACTAGTGTATACATCAAGTTAGTCTTTGCTCATCTGTTCTACCTAATCTGTTAGGTGTTGCACCAACAGATCCCCTCCCGTGTTTTTATTATGTAAACAGATCCCCTCCCTTATAAATTGAAAAATCCCAAAATTCCTACCCAGAAAAGAACATTAACTTATCAAATTCCAAAGCTTCAGCAGATGTAACACCAGAAATAAGTATGGGCCACTCTTAGAAGTCTCTCACCTAAGCAGTACTACGTAAGTTACAGTGTTGACCAAAGGAACACACAGGTTTCTCATTAAACTTTGTTTTAATGGGTCTCAAAATTCTGTGACAGGTTTTTGGTCAAGTTGTTTCCATTAAAAAGGTACTGATTTTAAAAACTAATAACTTAAAAACTGCCACAAAAAAACAAATGGTCCACAAAACATTCTCCTTTCCTTCTGAAGGTTTTACGATGCATTGTAATCATTAACCAGTCTTTTACTAT